>VNWX01002460.1:0-12072 GCA_009869905.1 Ceratophysella communis | reverse complement strand
CGAAAAATCGATTTTTTCGTACTTTAAGGGCCCGTAACTTGGAGACCCTTAACTTTGCAGATCTAATAACATGCAGTTTTTCATACTTTGACCCAATGTATTTAATAGTACAAGTCTCGAACCCAAACGTTTGACGCACCTGAAGTACTTCCCTTTGAGTTCCAGGGAAAATATTTGTATTTATTATTATTGTGTGTTGACTTATCTCTAACGCGGATATATACCTATGCCTATATGCACTCATCCTTAATTACCATATATTCAGGAGATTAGCTTATAGCTATTATTAGCTTCTTATTATTCCTTCTTAGCTTACAGGTTGCAGCGTTATCACTTTCTTAAGCTTCTCGTGCGTCATTCATGAAGAATAATAACAAAACAGCCGGTTTAGCTTGTGTAAACTAACTTAAGCTGATTAACAGTGGAATGAATCATCTGTAGATCTCCGTCCGAGGTCACAAGGGGTCATTGCCATTACTGAATTCATATATGCGCCATTGTTGTCTTTTTCTGAATTCAGTCAGTCGCAAAATCGCAACATTTTCAAATAGAGAAGACACAAGCAAAAATTTAGAAATTTGGTAGGATCGGCATTTGATTTGTCCTTGGATAGAATACATGCTTAATTTAGCTGTACAGAAGTTAAGATGAATTTTGCGAACGAAGCTCATCAATACGGCAAACGGAATTTTATTTGGATTAAGAATCTGGAATGACAATTATAATTAATACTTAAATTTAAACTATTTTACGGCGTTGAAGTTAACAAATATTTGAAGTTAAACGAAGAATAGTACAGTCCAAAAAATCGTATCACATATCACACCATGTAATTAGCTATGGCTAGCCGATTTTATGTTATTATTCCATGTACTAGTGACTAGAAGCAACAGTATCCAGTCATCACTCTACCGGAAATCCAACCACCAAAATAGAGCTACAGAATTTTCAGTTTCAGTGGAATTTCCGCTTACGCATTTCCAATGAATATTTATATAAGAAAAGGATATCAGATATACCTGTGCATATTTATCACAATAATAAAACAATAATAAAACCTCAGTTGAAATTTCACATTTCGAGTTGAAGTAATTCAAGAATTAGCTGAGCTTTTTCATCGATTTCGTTCACCCACGCCGTCAGGGCCGTGTAAAGACTTTGGAAATTAATTAATTGACCATCATGAGCGAAAGGGCACCTCTGCGCGCCGGGAACCGGGCTAAAATCCCGTCGCATTATCGTTCTACTTGGGCTGCCCCACCCCATTTTTACAACGAAAATTCATACAATATTTTTATGGACTTAACTACTCTGATTCTCACTTTCTGTGAAATTAGTTTAGTTCTTTATTTATCCATTCATCATTTCAAGGATTCCGTGAATAAAGTGGAAGGAATGGCAATGCTTCTGCCAATTGCACTCAATTTTATTGGGGTCATATATTTCCTGTCAAAGTAAGATTTTCCCGCAAAAACAAAAAACCAAACAAATCGATTTTAAATTTTCAGCCGATATTGAAATTGAAACCATTGAATAACACTGGCAAATTTAACCTATTAAAAAAAATGTTTATTTAATATATAATAAGACCAGTGTAATTTATGTTTTAAATGGCAGTCCAGAAGAGCGATTTCAATTTGAAACAATTGGTTGCACAAGATGTTGTACGGATATTCTTCAATTTCCTGTTATTGGACCCGTTATAACGTAAGTCGCATTTAGGATACGTTTATACGGACTGCTCATAATTTTAATAGGCTAACTTAGCAAAATAAATCAGGCGTTATTCTGCATACAATCTCGAAATTTCTTAAAATGCATTGTTACTGTAATTTGTTTGAATTAATTCAGGTCAAAAATTATTACAATTAAACGTTAAAGGCTCTAAATTTCTTATATTTAAGACCACACAACTAGAATACAATTCAATGTGCGTTTTTCATTAAAAAATTATAAAGCGAAATGTTTCTGGCCATGCTTGACCAATTTTTTCTTAATTTTTACACAGAGCATTCATGATATTCCTAATTTCATGTGGCTGGGCACAAAATATGGAGAATTATCAGCGCCTCGAAGCCTCTGCGGCAAAATGTCGACAATTTACAACGTTCTTCTCGGCTGCACCTGAGGCCTTGGTCCAGTTAACAGTACTACTTGTCAGTGAAACGGATCATTTAAATTTGGACAGTAAGATTAAGATTTGATGATATTGCTCAAATTAGCTTTGACGCCCAATTTGCTCATCTGAAAATTATAATATATTAAATTCTTCTACAGAATATTTTGAAATTGCTGTCGTCGTCGTGGCTGTAATCGCACTTGCCGAAGCAAATACTTTTAGCCTGATGTCCAATTACTTTCGGATTTTTCATAAATATGAACCTGGGGATTGGCATGTTCCGCACAAGGCGAAATTTTGGCAGAAATTGCTGTTATTCTTGCATGCCTTCACATCGATCGGTAATTTAATTACGTTATTGCAGAGATTAATTTTTACTAAATTCGATTTTTATTACCAGGAGGCCGTGTAATTGCAATGGCCTTCGTGAAAGCTGCAATCTACTACCACTCGGGTGTCAGCATGTTCGCCATTGTTCTGGTCATGTCACTCCTGGCAGAAATGGCCTATCGAACCCTAATTTACTACCTGGCTCGCCTAACAAAATACATTTGCATGCGTGAAGAAATTCCAAGCGGATGCTACGAATCCATGAATTATGCCTGGCGTGAAACAATTCTTAGCTTTGGATTTCAATCACAAAATGTCTGTGTTCAAGCTTGGTTTTATATTGAAAATATTCTGTTCTTCATTTTCTGGGTTTTGGCTGTGGAAGGACCAGTTCGACAGAACCCAGAACTTCGCTGGGTTCGGGAAATGCCATTTTTACCTATTTCAATTATTTTTGTAACTTTGACAGGGATTTCGTTCATTTTAATTGTAATTATTCATTGTACAAAGCTTTTCGTTATTCGGGGTCCGTTTTATCAACGTAGTTAGTTTTAAGGTAAAAATTGGGGGTGAGTTGAGACGATAAACCCTGACCAGATATACTAAACATGACCTTAATTAGCTCAAAATACACTGCAAATATTGCAAATATTATTTATTAATTAAACAGACTTAAAATTCGAGCTTCTGATCATTCAAAAATTATTACAATTTTCAAAACAAGAAAATATCAAAGATTATACAACCAATTCAATCCATTCTTCAGGTCCATCTTCCGCAACCTTAACCTTAGATCCCGAAATGCTGGTACTAGATGTCCGAAGATCCGAATTTGCACGCAAATATGACCGCTTCTCGAGCCCATCAGCCCCAACCCCATGCTCATGTCGGATAATCATTTCATTCGCAACATAGCTCTCTTGCCGTATCCGCGTCTGAGTCGCCAATGGAATATCTGGTATAATCCATTCCAGTACCATTCCACAGCAGGAAACCACATTTTGAAAAATCACAACGAAGATCAGTCTTGCCAGTAATACTTTCCAATTGAAATCCAATTTACTGTTGTCCAATGCCGGCATTCGTTCATAGGATTGGAATAAACAAACGGTCACATTTTCAGTTCCTGCGGGACGAGATTCAGGTTGGAAAAGTGAAGTATTAAATTCATGTAGAGTTTGGTTCAGAAATCTGGATAAGGAACCATGTTCAAATCTGTAGACCATTTTTGGTATAAAGCTGGACGTAAATGCGATTATAAATGCATTGGAAATCACACCGAGTTTCCCGATGGAATCTAAAATGGTATACCAAATTCCAATGCTTGCCACTCGCTGGCAGACTGGTCGTCGGTAGTAGGTCAACAATTTCTTGGCGTCCAGACGCATTTCGAAAATATTATTCAATAGGGCGAACATCGGAGCTAATGGAAAAGCTGCCACGAAAATGGTAATGAATCCAAACTGAATCACCATTTCTAAATATTCTGAAAATAGGGTTCTAGAGTCCCAGCCGAGAAGTTCGTAGTCTTTTGACCACTGGGCAGATTCCAGAGCAGAGCTTTCTGCCGTTGATTTAGCTGTGGATCTGTAATGTCGCCATAGTCGAGTGACCATTGGTGTACCCATTTCGATAGCGGCGTTTAAGGCCTGTTTTCCGACCATGATGACGGCCAACTGTAGACATAATTCCGACATGCAACCGGAAGGACCGCATTCTTCCTGTCGATAGCCGAGGAAATAATTGTAGCCATAAGGGTTTCCACCGAATCTTCCCTTGAAAAATGCTATGTAGAAAATCGACGAATAAAAATTGATGAATTGAAGAAGGTACATCTTAAGGGTCAAGCTTTCATCGAATTCCGTCTGGGTCCTTGGTAGCTCAATTTCAGTCAAATATAAGGCCACGAAGGAATAAATCCAGTTGAACAGGAAAATGAAGCAGAGATTCAGGCATACTGCAGTCGAATTAACCAACAACGGGCCCCAGCCTTGAACATCGCTGTGACCATCATTTTGACTCTGGCTCTGGACCACGACGCTTATTGATACACGGTAAATTATCACTGCAATCACTGCCGATAGTGCAAGACTAATCAGAAGGAGCACCATGGACAGACTGAAGACCGTATTCGGGAATTTGCGCTTCCAGAAGGATAGTGATGGTTCTGGTATATTCGTTATCAAATTCAAACGTTTCTTTACAACGTTTTTCAATCGTGACAAATATTCCGGCCGTGGATTTTCGTCATTGATATCAAATCCGGATAAATCCCAACGATGCTTGATGTCAGCTGCAGTTCGTTTCCAGAATTCCAGGAATAGAACTGTCCAAAATGACATGAGTACTGAGAAGGCGATGGTAGCTTCGTTATCGAAAAGATAGGTCAGTCGGGCATAAAAGCATGTGTCGCGGAGTTTCCAGTAACCACAGTTATTATTGCATAAAGGGCACATGGGCTCGTTGAAATCTGCATTGCAAATATCTTCGGTGTGCTCGTTGCTGTGCACGGTAGCCAGGCCGTAGATGAAGCAGAGGAGACCTAAGATGCTAGCTGGTATCAGCATCCTAGTGTAGTAACCCAGCCAAGCAAAATAGAGTGCCACTTTGACCCCAAGGTAATCCTTGACCTCATCCAGCGGTTGATATTTGCGGAGCTTCGAAAGAGCTGACCATTCGGTGTTTAAGAAACTTCGAATATTATCGCCGGAATGCAGATCACCAGCGTGAACGGGATAAGCTGCACAATAGACACCATCTTTAAGCAGTCTTTCGATTCCAAATGCGAATTCTTCTTCCGGGTCATTGGAATAACGTGTTCGATGCAGAATATAATCCACAATCAATGAACGAACCGATGCAGAGAAGAACGCTTCGGATTCGGCTTGATCAAATAAATATTCATGATCACGGGTATACGTGGCGTAGAAATGTCTGGAATGTTCTTCTAAATTTAATTTTGAAGAATTTAACTCGAAGTATTTGGTGAGATTCCTGAATATCGTATTTCGCTTTGATTTGGCATTGGAAGTGTACTCAGACTTCAAAGCATCGAGTTGCGGTAAATTGGCTTTCATGGGTAATCGAAGCTTCAGAATTTCTGCGTATGGTTTGAGCACACTTAGCGGTGCATGGATCTTCGTGAATTTCAGATTCGTGCCTGGTAACTGAACTTGCTCCAAAATGAGGCCTTCTTCTCGTAAATTCTTTTCGAAAATGCTTCTTTTTTCTTCTGGGATCTGTTGTAGAAAGTATAGGGATTTCGAAACTAGCACAAAATCGGTGGACTTGTTGTTTTCCATTGCTGGAAGCTCCAGAAATTCGTCGAATTGTGAAGAAGCTTTGCGATGTAATATTTTACGGCAATCGGAAACAGCTAGCTTCGCCTGTTTAATTTCCTATATTGAACTGAAAATGCGATTCGTCTTGAACTTGACCGACAGTTTTGCCATTCTGAAGATGAGAACCTAACACTAAAATCACTGGGTCTGGTCAGTATGCCTAAATTTTGGTCGAAGAATGGAGAAAACCGGTGGTAATTTGCATTGAATAGAAAAACGTGTTATTCATTAAATGCATGGTGTGCTTCATTTTTTGAATAATTTTTAAGCTTAAAGCCGGATGAGGTTTTTCAATTTAGCGGAAAAATTATTTCACTTTTATTAAAATCTGTAGATGGACGACGGCCTGGATCCGGAAAATGTGTCCTGATCGGATTTATTAAACATGCATCTACTAAATCCAAATTCGAAAATTTTATTAATTCGATTAAACTAACTAAAACATCAAATTATCACCTAATCTCATCAGGAAGCTCTGAACTCAAATAATATTCCTACTCCCAAATCCTTAATAATTACAACAAAACCCCCAACCGAGATTCGTGTTCAATGTTCAATTAGCCAATACACAAAGCGTCTTTGAGAAAGGATCTTCCGATAATGCAATCATTTTCATTCTTCTCCACACTTCCAAGGTAATTTGAAAGTAAAATTGAAGTTTTAGTTAGTTGACAAATTACCTCATTCAGTCATTTTTAAAGCATCCTCAATTCCCGACTCATAAAAATGTATTATTAACCAACAAAAAAAAAGATGCTCAACTGACTTGAGATGAGACAAAACAATGGCTAGTGTCATTTTGGTCGTGAGCACGATTTTCTTGAGTTTAGTTAGTATCTGATGCGATGCGTGAGATTTAGGATGGTATTAAAATAAACGGCGTTTCGCCTAATCGTCGCGGAATTTTTGCATGCATGAGTTTGCACCAATTCCCGTTCCTTAAGGCCTTAAAATCCAAGCCGAACTGTCCTATGCCAAACGTCCCGATTCGCAAAAAAAAACACCTTAAAATACCTACCTAAGCCCAACGAAAATTAAATAATAAGACTATTTGCCGACACTGCCTGAATTAAGTATTATTTTGAGACATCTTATTTATTGACTGAAGACTGTGTCAATGTTCCTGATGTAACATGCGTTAAACCCTTGAATGTCCCACGGTAAATGGACTCTATTAATAATACAAGAAATTGAGGATTATATTCACGGACACTCACTCGTCACGTCACGGGATTTACATCTGCTCCCCAAATAATGTGTGTATTTTTATTTAGGGTAGTACTGGCTACTTATTTATTTTGGGGTAGCAATCTGCACCTTGAGTGGACGCACGTTTCATCTTCAGTATAAAATACAGTTCGGGAGTTGATTATTCTTTAGTTCTGATTTAGATTTCAGGCTTTGTGTAAGGTTTTGAAGTTTTTATCGTACGTGGGAGATAACAATAGGGTGCAGTGAAGCCGTATCTGGAACATGAATTTCAATAAGGTATTATTCAGCTAAATCAACTGCATTTTATAGCCTAATTTAAATTAGAAAATCAAAAAAATTATATTAATCTACGGCGCTTTGATGATCATTGACCAATTTTTTCTTAAAGATTTGGCTCTACCTCTGCCTACTGGCAATCGGATTCATGGCAATCGTCCCGGATTCGGTTGAGGGTGGCAAGAAGCTGAAGAAGTTATTTAAGAAGGGCAAGGGTGGCGGCGGTGGTGGCGGCTATGGTGGTGGTATATGGCGGCGGCTATGGAGGAGGTGGCGGCGGAGGTTATAAGAAGAAGAAGGGAGGCGGTGGAGGAGGCGGCTATGGTGGAGGTCATGGGGGTGGGGGTTATGGAGGTGGTCATGGAGGAGGTCATGGTGGCGGCGGCGGTGGATATGGAAAATACGGTAAAGTTTTAATCTTGAAAGTCTATCGCATGTATTATCAGTTTCTCAAAATTTTGTCGTATTTTCCACACAGGTCGTTAATTGACGCAGGCTGCGGGCTAAACCATCGCATCATATTCTGATTTAATTGCCTGAAAATAAATTATACCAGATTTTCATAAAAAAAACGAAATATTTTATAATAAATTTTAATTTTATACATTGGATATGTGACATGTGAATATTCTTAAGACGAGTTGTAAAGCAACAATTCGCTTATTATCGGACAAAATCTTATTTTATCATAGGAACAACTAATTCTAATTAAAATTTAGGCCCTGCATGGTGCATTAAGTGCATCAATTTAATTAGTTGAGTACATTAGGCTAAGGCAGTTGTTTACATGTTCAATACATGCGTAGATTCAGACAGTGCATTTTTATTATGAGTATTTTTTATAATTTAAATTCTAAATCTTCTGCAACGGAACGTGTAATTCCAGCTCCTGAATCTTCTTCGAAACTTCATTTTGAAATGTTTTGACCACCATTAAAGTGTAAACCCGGTAAAGAACATAGGCCAGTCCAATGCCACCAACAATACCAATGGAAAGTAATGATTTCGCACCCATCATCCAGTAAACCAGGGCGAAAATGAATAGGCAGAGCAGTATTATTCGGAGTTTGATCCAATTGTCGCATTGGGCTGGGTTTCTCTATAAAATATTTAAATTTTTTCAGAAAAATTAGGAAATTGATTCGTGTTTTGATCGATTTTAATGAATTCAAAATTCATACATTTTTGATTGCACTTCGAAGCAAATTACAAAAACAGCATTCCAGGAAGAAGAAGGTGAACATGAGTAAAAGTCCGACAATATTTGGTGAACCTGGAAATTAAAATTAATTTTAATTTTTGAATTATTGCAACGATTTTTAATACAAGTTCGGCATTTTCGACAAGAAATTATATATTTTCTACATAAACGTCCTACGGAAATTGAAGCTCAAAATATTGAAATTTCGCTGTTTTATTTATCGTCGAATTCGGCCAACGCTAACCCAGATCTGTACAATTATTTAAATATTTTTAAATATGAACTTACTGGAATACTTTGTAGCGGCATTACTAGCTGGACCAGGTAGCAATACTCCAGGAAATACAGCTCCCGCGACGATAGCACCCACAACGAGTAGTAATGCAAAAATCTGTAGTGCGAAAAATTTATACCATTTGAATTGAATTCCAATCACAAATTAACTATTTGAAAAACAAATAAACTTACTATATCCACGTAAGCCACAATTCTTACGCCCGGCTTCGCCGTTTTACCACAGCACTTGAAAATATTACCCATAGTTTTCGCTAAATAAAGCTAATAATAAATTAGAATGTATAGATATTTCGCGATTTCTGAGAACACAACAATGAACAGATGAATTTAACTTCTCGCCAACAATCTCATCCCAGAAATTTTTTCCGTCAGTAGATGCTGTAACCAACCTTCTCCTGATGAAGATTAACAATTTTCGTAAGCCTCTATATGTACACACCTACACAAGCAAACTAAAAAATGTCTGTAGTATAATAGGCTTACAATAATCTCTCGGTAACTACCGAAGATGCTATGCTTTTGGTACACAGATGTGAAGTGGACTATAAAAAATTAACATATTTTATTATGCGTGCATCTTTGGACTTAGGCTTAGCATTAGGACACAAGAAGAAGCATCATTTTCTGTACAGAGATGAGATAAGACGTCGGGTATTATTATCCGTTAGCAGCAATAACAATAACCGCAGAACCGGATGTGGGACGCTTTGTTTCGGATAATCTATGACTAAAATGCTTTGAATATTACGATTATTCTAGAGTACAGAGCTCGACTAACTGCAGACACGAATTTACGTTAATAATAAAAAATCTCAAACTATATTTTAATTAGACGGCTATAAACCGTAAACTTTATTAGCATTTTATTATTTTCAATATTTTTAATAATTACCATGTGATCTGCATTTGCCTAAAAAATTAACTACTTAATTACAAATTTCACATTTTCGATTAATCAAAGCTTACAATAGAATCTTTAGATTTTTCGCTCGAGCAGCCCAAGCCCCAAATCATAACCATCGGCTGCGTAAATATCGTAATAAAATGATTTCACAATTAAAATACTGTAAAGACGGTAGACTACGCCAAGGATCAAAACGCCGCACAACAACCATGTATTCTCATCATTGACCATCCTGTATGTGAAAAGGTCAATCACAAATCCCAAAATTCCAATGAATAGAAGAAAGGACCGAATTTTGATCCAAATATCACATTTGTCGGCGTTTCTCTAAAAATAACGGTATAAAATATTTAAAAGAGTTCTAAGCTTTTCGGAATTTTGTAAATTTCGTTTTACCTCGCTGACAGCACACAATAACACGCTGACAAGGGCCACTTCCGCGATAAATACAATGAATGTTACCATCACCGCGAATGTAATCGATTCTATAATATTTAAGTTAAAAACTACCTTCAGAAATGGCATATTTTTTAAAACAACACATTAAATAGTTGAAATATATTACCGGTCACAGTGCCTATGATCGGGAGCTTATGAATAGGAAATATAATTGACTTGACATCTCCTTCGTCGAATAAATATTCGGGGTAGGAGATTACCAGTAGACCGGCCAGGAAATGGTAAAAAGCCACGCTCTTTATCAAAGCACAGAAATGATACATAGATTTAAGAAAATTTTGCAATTATTTAGCTTCAAAAATGTTATTTTAAACGTACCAAATCAATGTAGCCCACCAAGTAGGCTCCAGTCCGAGATGAATTTCCACACCAGTAATTTCTCATTATGGATTTGATTTTTTATAAATTTTTGCAGTAAAAATTCTGGCCTTATCTTTCAAAGATTTTGCTTATTATGTGTACTTAAGACATCCTGAATTCCGGCAGAACTCTCTAGAAATGCCTTGCAAAAGTGATTTTAAATTCTGCATCTTGTTCTACTTGGAACTTCTGTGGTTTGGCTTGGCTTCGCCTAGCTAATTAGTCTTATCTCATGGAAATCATTGCGGTTTGGATTTAATTTGTTCTGATCCATACGGCTGCAATACATTGAAATATATTCTGACTTCAAGCCCAATTGATGATACTGGGCCAACATTTTCCCGGACTAAATACGTATTCTGAATAGGTCAAAACATGAATTCAGTGATTCAAGTAAAAGCGAGATCGCACGCGTTTCTAAAAAATATTTGTTAAATTTTATTCGCTATTTGGCAGCAGAGATTTTCAAATAAAAAGACAATAGTGTTTGGAATATAATCGCAGTAGGTACACCAACATGATTAAAATTATACCGCACGGGGCGGGTTTATTTTGTTCTTATTAGAATCTGCATTAAGCCTATGCCGTGTCCTTGCCCAAAATCTAAGGTCAGTGACCTCTTAACTGCCTGCTCTAACAAATGAGTCAATGAGCCCGCCGAAGTCACGACGCAGTTTGCAATTTGCAAATCGAAAGCAAATTGACTGCCGTCTGCCGTTTTCTGCAAGGTCGAAATATGTCTGTCCTGTTCCCACTGAAATGCACTGCGTGAATTCCTAACGTGACGAGTTGATGCAGAAAAGCAAGCATGAACGCGTTATCATCGCCGCCCGTCAAATACGCAAAGTGTCATTGTTGTAAAAAAAAGGTCAACGAACCCGGGATAGATGTTGTTGCTGACTGCTGACGCGTCTGCGAGAAGACAACCCTTCCGCACTTCGCGACTTCAGGTGCCCACGTTTAGCAGCACAATCCTTGTTTCCTAGGAAACTGTAAACTAAGACGTTTGTTGACCCGTTGGGGGGTATAAAAGGAGCCCCTCCCGTGGAAGCGGAGGTCATTCCGCAGCCGGCAGTCGAAGGGAGAGGACGTCCAGAAAAACCTTACCTTTGAGTAGTCTTTGAAAACGATTACATAATTGTAATCCAACGCCTAAAGGACCCTAGCTCTCTGAGCTTTGGTAAGTTGAACCTGAACTCATTTAGAGATTAGTAGCTGGGATTAATATATCTGTACAAGCAAATTAGTAGGACGAACTTATAAAGGTGCCTTTGTCTATGATTTCAGAAGCCACCATGACCGATGCAAAGCAAATGAAATTAGAGTCTAAGATTCACGTTCGTCTCTTCACAGCTCTGCTGAAGTTCGGATTGCTCTTCATAGTCGTAATGGGTCTGATTCCCTCCGGAGATGCAGGAAAGTGTCCGGGCGGATCTAGTTTGTGGGAGACAACCGTTAAAAATCGCCTTGACTCGGAAATTACATTAGCCAGCTTAGGAAAACCTGGTTCGTCAATGTACTACTACTGTTGCAGAGAAATCCTTTAATTTTTGTTACTCGTAAATAAATATTT
>VNWX01002459.1:0-12073 GCA_009869905.1 Ceratophysella communis | reverse complement strand
AAGGAAAAAAAATCGAGACCAACAACGCTCGAATGTGAGTAGAAAAGTTGACCATTTTAGCCAGAAAATTCATCCCAATGTCAACAACACGAATCCTCTGAGAAGAAGATTTAAAAAAAAAAGTTTTCGTAGTGTTTGAGTTGTCCTCAAAAACTAGGACTACATTCAGGTTACTAATTACGTAGTTAATCAAATCAAATATAGGCTCAAATCCGGAAGTAGTTTAACACAACTAAAAATAAATTTTGTTAGGGAACTTAGAAACTGAATCAAAACGGGGAATTAATGAGTTAAAATCTATTGATTATTTGAACAAACACAAAATCAAATGGAGCAACAGAAATGGAAGATGCAGAAACTGCAAAACAAAAATTACTTAGCTTTGTATGGGCAATCCAACTGTGATTGATTACACGGGATACGTTGTCAGACAGAAATGAACTTTTTTCTACTCACACATACGGGCGCGGCGTAGCTTACGTCCTGCAACAATAATATAATAGAATTCATATAGTACCGACTACAAACTCAGGCGAGAGGCTCTTTTTTTTAAGAAACCGTAAGCTTCCGATGAAAAATGAACACAAGTTCTAGGGAAAAATTACTGGGCCAAAACTGAAAAATTCTTATCAATGAATCAGAAAAATTCCCTAGGCGTTATACAGAAAATTTAAGTTAGACCACCAAGAGGTATTTCTATTCTTGGAAAGTTTCAAAGGACAACAGAAGCAAAAATAGAGCAGTAGAAGAACAATAAGCCAACAAATAATCAACGTTTTTACTAAGAAAAACAACAAAGCATGGTTTTTGGTTCGGAGCAGGAAAATATACGAATCTAATCTTGAATCGTCCTAGGACCATAATAATACCGTAAAATCAATTTCAGATTTCTGAAGTTTGGACTTGAAAGAACAATAGAGCGGAATATTTAACAAAGAAGCAGTTTTCACCGATCACACGAGACTGACAACATTCCGGCGTATTGTTATTTGTTGCGCATATTTATATATAGGGCATCGAAATATCGACCGATTATGCTTTTATATTGTGCTAGGCTTTTAGACTAATAAGCTATTTATAGATGCAGCCTAAAATCCGGGAAAATTCCCTACCTGACTGCATTCTTAATACTAAATATCATGAGTCATATTTTGTTCAAACATGTGGGTCTTCTAGTTTCAGAAGAATGGACATACTTAAGTACTTAAAGTCAACGCCACAACTTATACATGAACTCTTCGTCACGTGCCGCAGCGATGGCAAGTATTATTCCTCAATTCCTTAAGGTCGATAATCACTACCTCGGAAACTAAATATGTCGTATGACTTTTAGCCTTTCCAAAAGCTCATCTCACCCAACCCAGCATCCCAATACCGGATTCCGCATTACCCAACCCAGTAATAAGCAACCCGAATATTAGCGTCCATGCCACAAATAACATATTCCAGTAACAATCGCAAACCAACTTGTTTTCGTTCGTATCGAGACAATACTATCTGGTTGCCAGCAAGTCTAATTAGTAAAAAAGCATAACAATTTCAGAGCTTCCGTATTTCTTATACCTAAACTAGTGCTATTCGTTTACAAGAAAACCCTGTCCAGTAGGTAGTTTTAGGTTCTACCTGCAACCTCGTTGTCCACTCAACTTGGGTAATAATTGCTCAACTTTGAGGTTAAAAGATCAGTGAAGCCTTGAACTTTTGTACTTCAGAACTGAGAATAGGAAACAGGAAAATGAAAGAATAAGGTTTCCAGGTAGTCAAACCTACCTTTCATGACCGGGAGCCGCCGCCGGGTTCCGGGTCGACCAAAGTAAAGATGAATAAGACTTTTCTCCGAAATGAGAGTATATTTGATAGTAGGAACAGAGTACAAAAGTCCCATTTTCAAAGCATTTTTAGAGAATAAGTGTTGGTGCTCGCTGCTGGCTCAAGCCCATGCTCAGCTTCAGTGCAATTCCAGGTACCCTCAAGAACCATTTCTATTATTATAGGTAGACTTTGTACCTTCGGACAACATGCCATGCTTAGGTTCCCAACGCTAGATTAATTCCCAACATTCAGGTGAAGCCTCCCCGGATAGATTTTCTACATCTAAAATCTAAAGCTCGTGCCCGTGCCCATGGGGATGTAACGTTAGTCAGGAAAAGAATTGCAAGGCTAAGACGCCGAGGAAAACTGGAAAAAGTTTACCATTGAAAAGTAGACGTGAGAAACGTTATACGATAATTAGGACTGCGTGAAGGGTAGGGGTGAGGCGAGTGAACAGAAGAGGAAGACAAAGACGAAAAACCCGACAACAATTCATTTCCTCATCTCACTTTCTTTCCCTTTGCTGAGATAATATTTATGTTACGTACCGCCATGATCAGTCCATGGTGTCTCTGTAAAAAGCAGACGTGGTGTCAGTAAGCATTTCACATGAACATAATCACTCGAGGACTACCAGAACGCAGTGGTTTTTCCCAAACCTAAATGTCATCTAGTCATCTTTGTACTCTGGCCCAGATTAAGTTACATGGCGCGCCACGAAGTCAAACCGACATAATACTCTTACTACCCTACGTATCAAGATTCTTAATTAGGAATGGAAAACTGAATTCACTTCCACACGTAACGGCATGCTCAGCAACGAAAAAAAAAACACAGAGCAGACCTCATTTATGGCTCTATGATAAACAAACCATCGTAATTCCCAGTTCCAGCATCATCGTGTGGAAGGATGCAGATCAAAGTTCAGTTGAATTTGATAAATTATTCCGTTAAATCCTTTATAGATGAAGAAATGAGAGGACGTTGTGTGGGTTGAGCAATAAAGACTAAAATGTCATTGCCTAATCGACAGAACTCGTTATCAGCTGTCGTGGGAACAGACGCGGAGAACTGGGATTACAATTACGAACACTCCTCAAGGATTTCAACACACAGACGTTCAGGACTTTGTAATTCAATCTCTGCAATTAATCCCACAAGATGACATGTGTCCTGTATGGAACTCTGTCTCTCATCTCACTCTACCTCAGCTGTTGCAAATTTTTTAAATCAAGTTTACGGTTAATGAGTTAGCTATATAATTCCATGGTTCAATTAAAATACCCCAGTACCCACAACCAGTAAGAAGTGACGCCAGGGAACAGAGTACGGGACAGATCAGACTCAGAAAATACAAGACATTGAAAAGATGAAACTTTCCAGTTGTACAAAGAGTGAAAGAAGCTGATTACATAGACCGTGACTAACGCTAACTGCTCCAAATTTATCGCCATGAAAACGCTACCAGAAGAGACCTTGTGTTCATGATTGTTGGAAAGGTTCATTTGAGGATTGAGTGTAAAATGAGCTAAGGCGTACCTTGTCCTTCTTGTCCTGTCGAGCATACGGGAAGCATGGGATGACAGCCGTAACTCGCGAGGCAGAGGCTATCTTACATGCATTGATCATAATCAGCAGCTCCATCAGATTATCATTCACTTCTCCGCTTCCACTCTGAACGATGTAGACATCCTCTCCACGTACACTTTCTCCAATCTCCACGCTAAGGAACACAAAAAAGACAATGTATATTTAGATTTCAAAGCTCAACAAAACGAGACTATACAGGAGGAAGGAACGATGGAAGATCCGACATTTCATTCCATCAGAATTAGCTACGTTCATTTTCGTGATGACGCATAGAAATAAATAAATGAAATTCTGAAAATATGCTTACTACAGGTGTGAACTGTGAACCGTCAAACTAAAGCTACTGCATCGTAAATATCGTTTATACTACTAATTTTTTTAAATTAAAAAACCAACAAGCCTTAGGTGAACAATGGAGTAAAATTCCGCTGTGACCTTGGCCTTTTGGTCCAATTCTAAATTGGAATCATTGTGTTTTCTTCAAAAACAGGCAATTCATACAAACGACCTGGTTATTTTCGCTAGAGACTCGGGTTCCTGGTTCTACCAAGAACGAGTCAGATCAATAAACACTTATTTCTTACTGGAACCGTGAGAAACTAATTATTTCCCACCATCCTGTTTTCATTCATACGAAAAATTGAGGACTTTATAGATTAAGTATGGAATCGTACCAGCCAATACTAATTAAAAACTTTTGCTTGTCAAGCGAAACAATAAAGTAGCGTTGACGTGCTGAATCATAGCATCCACTTTATTGGTTCTCCTACTCAAGCACTTTGTGACGCTGAGGCGTAGAATAATATTTTTTTTCATTCAATTCAATTTGTGTTGACTTCGCAGTAGACGGCGACAGTTAACAGAAAATAAAATGTATTGAGCTGAAAATAAAATAATTGCTCGTTTCGATCGTAAAAATCAATCTGCATTGTAACGTTGGCACGTGTGATAAACATGCGAACAACAGCACTGGCTTAAACCAGATTTGGAAGAGGCCAGACCGGAGAGTTACGCTTTACGCTGTGCCATACGACTTTTTTTTCAATGCGTTATAGTCAACCACGATTCAGCTCTCCGAAGAAATCATTAGCCATCACCCTCACCCTACCAAACCATAAAAAACGTGTTTTTATTTTGGGGTCTATTTCTTGACTACCTGGAATTTCTATGGAATTTAGATAAAGTAAACAATTTGAATCCTGACAGGGTTTTTACGTATGACGCAGGACGAAGGGTCCTATTCTACTCATTTCATTCCAGGGAAAATATAAATTATTTTCGATCATAAGTCCGATGGTTTCTAGGCAACGTCCTACATCGATTCCAAAATGTTACCTGTTGTACATGAAAGACCTATTTCCCTGGAGATACCAACGGGAATTCATAATTCCTAGACTCTAAAAGAGCTGGAAAAACCTGAGATCCTATTTTTCTTGCCTCGTCTGGGAGTATTACCTACTCGTCCCGTTTCCGTGCCTCCCACCACTACTGTAACCAAGTTTGTGGGGGTGGATATGGCTGGAAGTTGAACTGATCGATAATCTCGGTCTGGTTTGGCGGAGATACAGGAATGTCCTTTCACCAGGCCTTCTCCTCCATTCAGCGAAGCCTCAAGACCGAGATGGGAGAAAGCATGACGTGGCATAGAAAGCAACTTCATGCAACAGAGCTTACCAAACACTTTCTATTCCCTCATTAAGGCTAAGCCAGGCCTATAATTAACAAATACCTTGATAACTTTATGCACGCAACTCTTCTGTATGTGCAGTACTCCTCAAGGTTTGTCCTACTTACTACCCTGCGTAGGTACCACGCACGGTATGGTAGGCTAGGCTGAACAGGTATACCGTTTTTTGAATAAGTAAGTGTTGTCCAAGTCTAAGGCTCTAGTCAACACATTTCCTATTTTTAACTCTCTCCGGAAACCACACGCTAGCACGTTGATTTAAAATTATGATTTGATCTATCCGTGCTTGGGATCCAAGGTGACTAAACTTTGAAGGACAAAGCAGGGAATTATACAAACTGGAGCGCGTTAGCAAAATTTCTTGTGCTATGCTAAATCAGCACGAAAACTGTGGATTGCGTTTGAGCTCGGCCGGCTTTCGGCAATCACATCGAAATCTCTGATGAATCATGACCTCGCCCTTGCCCTCGTCAGGAATACGATATTTATTCCGTTTTTTGTTTATTTACGAGCCTCTTAAGCCATTAACAGTTGTGTTCATTGACACTACCGCTTGCTGCCGTGAGTGAAACTAAGCAACAATCTTACTGATGAAGCATACTACATGCGAGTGACAATGACCTGTGCATGATTAAAGGCTTGTCTTGTCTAGACATGCGAGCAATCAATTGCAATCTTCTGTTATCAGATATGCTAACAACGAATATACACAAAAGAATAGTGCCCATTGTAATAATGTAATCCACAGCTACGTTCATGTGAATGTAAACATAGGCAAATAATTTCTCTGTATAAATGAATATGAATATGACATGACATACGACCTGAGTTCAAGCTGAAGAAGCCTTGCAATATTTAAATAATTGACAGCAACTCGACATTTTCTCAACACTAAAGTCTCGAGTTCATTCAAGTCATATTGGAGTGCTAACAAATAAAAAACGTCGCATCGTGTGACAGAATACTTTTTCGATATGAAATATTCGTTTATGCATGAATACATGGAGCGCGGAGCGTGATGGTATAAATTAATGCGGGGACTAGTACGGCCTTAATAATGAAAACAAGATTATTGATTTATTACTACATGGCTTTGAGGATGAAGTAAAAATTGATTTTCCAAGAGTATTACTACAACTACCACTCACTGCGTATTAAACAGTGGAATATGGCTTGCCTCGTGTGGCGCTGCGTTAATCCGGTTCTTAATGCAAGTAAATTCAGCAGATCAACAGGCGTGACGCAGAAGTACGCAGGTTTAATACCGCAGTACTGCGACAGTGACTTCGAAGGCGGGGATATGGATGATGGTAACTCGATAATAAAATCTGCGAGAAAGCAGATTAAACGTAGGAAATCTGCTAACTGGCTTGAGTTCCGTCTTTCATGTGCCTTGCCTACCTTTCTTTTATTCTACATAGGTACGAAGATTTAAAAGCTACCTAAGCCTTAACGAGAAATAATTTCAGTAGTACCTAGGGTAAACTGATTCGAACATGAAGCTTTTTTCCGAATCGAAAGACCTCAGTTTAATATTTGAGCTTAATTTAAGCCAAGAAGCTCAAGTTTGTATGAAATGCGGAGACTTCAGTCAAAAATTTTGGAAGCTTCGGGAAAAATTGGGACAATGACTGGCATACTATGATTATACGTTCTACCTCTACCTACATACTAGGTGTAGTCTACTACTATGCAGATTGTGAATGGAACAGAAAGGCATTTTCCAATACTGAATACCGAACATGAGATTAAATACCTGAATGGTTACCCTGAGAGGGACGAGTCCCTTTTTATTTCATAAAGACCTTAATAATGAAGACACATTCAGAATATAGAGCGTTGAAAAATAAGCATTTACGTTTAGGATATTGCATATTGCATGTAATGTTTAGTTTCACCTAATAGGCGTCTGGCTCGCGAGTAAGATTACTGTAGTCATGAAATATCACAACAAAGAGTCACAACTCAAACTCAACTCACAACTTGTAAATCACTACTGATCATTGATATTGCTTGTGGAGTCTACAATGATGTCCTATTATTATTGATTCCTATCGAATTTTTTGTATTCAATTCATGCTTATTCAACTGCTTCAATGAAAAGACAAACGACCTGTTTCTGATGGTCTAACAATAACAATTTAGTTATTACTAAATTTGTTGTGTCTGGTTCGTGGTTGTGTAATAATGCCATGCTATGGTGTAGCCTTTACTCAAAAGAAAACCGGCTTAGGTCTAGGCCTCGGCTGCTTTTCTCTTGCGCCTGCTTTGCTGTCTGACATGTAATCTAACTTTTTCCAATAAAAACACAATCTCAATGCAATCCTCATATGCTCATCTTCTTCACGCGTGAAACTCTTATTGTTTGAGAGAGAAGACAGAGACAGAAGATGGGCATCACGAGATGAGAGGTTGGATGAGAGAACTACATATAGGTAAATCTCGGGCCTACGTGCGTGCGGGTGACATGGAAATGGATCCCGGAAAGGTACGAGGAATGAAAATAGCCTACGTGTCTGAGAATGACAATTTATGGATGAACCCTGACCATGACCCTGACCATAAAACAACCCAAAACTCAGCTGAAAATCTATGCCGATGATCTGTGTGAGTGTGTTGTGATTTATGGTTTTGAGTGTGCTGTGGCTGAGCTGTGCGAAGAGCATGAGAGAGAAAGAGCGGGTTTTGAGTGCGGGAGCATGGAGTGGGCAGAGGCAATAGGCATGCAAGGGAAAGAGAAGGGCAATTAGATTTGATGTACTAAATTGTCTTACCATGTTTCCAAATTAGAGAATTTTTTGGTGACGACCTTTCCCAGGTCAATCCCGAGACGGTCCACGATCTTCTGAGCCAGGTCAGGGTGGCTGGAGCCGGAGAAAACTTTAATATTCGGCATTTTTCCTCCTTTGACGAATACTTGCGGAGACTCCAACTTTGAGCACAGAAGACTCCGCGCACGAACTCGATCTGCCAGTCCTGGCATCACTAACCCACTGCACTCTCTCCATGCGCCCTTTATATCCAATCGTCCTCCCAACTCCCTCCGCAACTCCAGACCAAATCCCTGCCCAGAAACACGCTCGAAACATCCGACTTTTCTCTTGCTTCCATGATGCTACTCTGCCGAATATTCAATTCTAAAGATACATAGATAAGTCTAACCCAACACCCAACCTAACCGGAGCCGGTTTGATGTCATGAATCTTACCCGAAAACTAAAAAATTGAATTCGAAATATAGAAAAAAAAAGTATTTGACACTTTGGCACCATAACATTCCGTGGATAATCTTACGACAGATTCATTTGAGTTACCTTACCACCGGTATGTATGTTTATTGTCCTTTATTCTCATAAATTGGAGCTTATTCTAACACACTGCAATGACGAACAGTTTTTTCATTAGTATTTCAACTACAGTAGAATATTCGTCCTAGAATTTGTGTAAAGTTTTCTCTAACAAGGATTTTCCGATCATGCTTTATACGCAAATCGTCTGGACTGTTTTTTTGTGCATTATGCCTGTCTGTAACTGCATGCGTTTCTAATAATACTTACTTTTTACTACGAGAGTATGCATTTACAATTTACAATCACACATTGCTTTTTACATTATATATAAGCTAATTATGGATGATGGAGATGGATGTTCTATTAATAGTAGAACTCCGAGTAAGTCTTGTTATCCTACGGTAACTCATGCCTAGGCTTGGCATTAGTTTACTGCCTCTACTCGGATAAGAAGTAGTTGTAATCGGATGTGAAGATTCAAGACATCAGTGAGATTTTGTGTTTCCGAATTTCAATTCAAGTATCTCTTAATTTTTTTCTATATATGCGTTTATAATCGACTATTTATTTACAGATATATTATAAGTATCATACGCAAACGAACATTGTATTTCAAACTTAAAAGGTTATATATTGAGACCAGAACAACTTTCTAATTCGTTTTCTTAGACGATGGCGATGTCTATTATTGTATTTGCTCTCCACAAAATCCCGTTAATTCAATAAAATAGGTGGAAATAAAATTGTGTACAAATAAACTGCCCCTTCACTGTCGACGTAATATATGGGTGACACAACTGGGTTGATCCCGAACTTCCCCGATCATCGTAAGGAGAAAGGGAACTTTAAGAAATCCACGTTCCACGTTATAGCTCCGCACTCCTTTTTTGAGTGGCTTTGCTCGTGCTACAGGCTACAGCTACAGCTTAGATATTAGGAAGAAGCGCAGCGGTAGCTAGACCTATAGAGCCAAAGCCAAGGTACAAGCTACTATACGACGACGCAACGCTAGACGCTGATGCTAGATCTCCTCGGAATCGGAAGTGAAAACTAATGCAATAGCCAAATGTCATGCTAAAAGTGGACCTGCTCGGTTTTTTTGGGCGTTAGGTTCCGGGTTCTGAATAGAGACGGCGCAGGGTTCACGATTTTGTAGTTGTAAATTATAATTTTTACATTTTGCATTTTCGAGTTTATAGATAAAATTCTGCTGTAGAGGATAATGCTATGAATAGGAAATCGGAATTGCATTGTCTGATCCAGGCGTCGTTTTATCATTTCGCAGGTCTAAAGACTTTGAACTAGTGATAATGACAAAATCGACAGCCAGTAAATAAGATACGACAAGAGAGATGTAGTTTCCGCCGATGATGACATCAATCAGTACAACTATTTTTTCACGGAATATGAGACACGGAAGCGGCCGCTTCCGTGGGTACAATTTTCTGCATAACTCGTCACTTACTATGATTAGGCAACAAAATATATTCAGATTAGAACATTAGCTATCTTTGAGAACCGGTTCCTGAATTATAGGTTCTACATAAATAAATAGGTACGAAGAAATCGAAATACATATATTATTTAGATTAGAATCTTTGCGTGCCTACTGCCTTGCCTTTACATTTTAGTGCATGATTGTACCTTGAACGCCGGAATCCTTGCATAATCTTTCTTTGTCACCTTCATTTATTTAAACAGTTATCGCAAATTTTAAAAGTCAATTTAGAGCTGTGTAATGATTTTTCCATTAAATTTCCCACCATACGAAGTTCGATGGATTGGTTGGGTGGAATTTGGAATCGGAAGTTAAGTCTGGCATAGCTTTCACTACTTTTACTTTTTTGTTCCTTCTCCATCTCTGTCTATTGTCGGCCCAAGCAAAGTAGAACCCGAGAAAAGAAAAAAAGAAAAATTGCAGTAGAGTAAAACCTCTCCTTTGAGAGCAGCGGGCGAGGGAGCGCCTCTTCTGCCTTGGCTCTACGTTCCCTCCACTTTTCGCTCCCTCGCCCCGCCCGGTGCTTTCAAGGGGAGGGTTAACTCTACTGCGATTTCTCTTTTTTTCTTTTTTTTTTCTTTCTCAGGTTCTACTTTGCTTGGACTGACAATAGAAAGGAAAAGAGCATAAAGCTTGCCTTAAGTCTTTAAAACAATAAAACAAAATGAAATTTTCCAATCCTGAATCGTGAACAATACGCTCGTGTAATGTGTCCTATGTAGGAATAAAACATACCTAGGTAAGTATGAGGTATTTAGTGAAAGTATGGACCTGCGTGTGAATTTATTCTGCCGCCTTCAATTAATCGAAACTAAACGTGCCTCTTCCACTTCTGATTTCCGGAGCATTTAGCCTGCTGTTCCTGTTCTGCCAACCACGACCCACGACACAGAATTCGCAGGACTTATAATACAGGGTGTAAATTATATTTTTGATTTAATAACAATAATATTATCCAGCATTGAAAACAAAAGGCTACACCTTTAAAGCGATCTACACATGTATAATTTTATAAACGTATAGAGGAAAGCCGAGAACATTAATTATATGGAAAATATAAAAAATTGACGCACAAGAAGAGATTGAAAATATTATAAGAGATAGGTACAGGTACACGGTACACCGAACCTAAATTTTGTTGGTAATTTGATTCATCGTTACGTTACACGTAGTAAAAATACTAATATATTCTCGGGGAAGCGCAGGGCTCATAATGTTTTGCGGTTTTGGGATTTTGGGATTGGGACTAATTGAGACTGATTGTGTGAGATTGAATTCAGATTCATATTGACTATTGAGCCATTTAGTCAGAGAGCAAATTGCTAATCCAAATTCCATGTCCAAGCGTTCCAAAGTTGACAGTTGACAGTTGACATTGACAGTAGAACATCTTTTCAATTAAAGTAAGCAAATGTGTACTCCTATGTATAATACATTATGTTGTACCTATACAAGGCAGGGCCACGCTCCACCTCGCTTGCCACGTACCACATTTGATAGGCTTTTAATTACAGTTGTCACTCCGAAATTCTGGGCAATCTAATCTGGCATCCAATTATTCCGAATTTTCGTGAGTTCTCTGATGCCTTCCCAGGATCACGTTCATCGACAACCGACAACTCATCCATAGTATTTCAATTTTAAATGTGTCCAACTTATAGGAAGCTTTTGTTTTGTACTTTGTACATAATATTTTGCCTCGAAGTTTTGTGTATTTTCATTGAATCAAATAATGGCATTTGAACAAAAAACCTTCTCTTGAGGAGTCTTATCTTATAAGAACGCTATTACAAACTACAAACTACTTGGCTATCGGGGCGTGCCTCTGTGGCATAGTGCTACTATGTATGTAGTAAGTAGGTAATCATTATAGGCCGCACAGGCTTGAATGAAAGGAGATTGAATTATAAGAATTTTGAGCAGGCGAAAGAAACGGAGATAAATGACGGCTAAGTTCATTTGAAATAGCTTGTTTATAAGTTATTACCTATAATAACATTTGTTTCATGGACATGTTATGATGCCATACTGCATTATATCATATACACTACGGATTATGCATATATCTATATAATAAAGGTAAACGGGGACTAATAAGGGAAGACCTCTGTGCGGTATTCTAAATGAGAACACCGGAGCGAGCGTAAGGTCCGCGGGGAAGCGTCAGTAGACGGTTTTTCTTTGAGGAGCGAGGACG
>VNWX01002458.1:0-12078 GCA_009869905.1 Ceratophysella communis | reverse complement strand
GAGATATTTGCCAGCCATGTTTTTCAGGGTCCTCAATATCTTTGCCGAAATCCCTTCTGGTGTTTGCAGTTGCGGAACATTCGGGATTTGTATTCTAGGGCTTCCGTCCTCGTCAATGACTTGAAATGCCCAATTTCTCATGTCTTCTTGGAGAATGGGATCATTGAAATCTTTTGCAATAATTCGCTTTATATCATACACTGTGTTTTTTGGATGCTGGTAAGCCATAGATTTTGCTGCATGCCCAACAACTTCTTGACAGTTGATTGCTGCATACCTAATTGGAGCATTGATAAACGCTACATAGCTTGGCATCGTTCGTTTACCGTTTTCGTCCTCAAGAACTTTAACTTCACCTCCGTGATATACAGCGACGCAACTATTTGTTGTACCCAAGTCAATGCCAATTGCTATGGAAGTGTTCGGAGTGTTCATATTATTTTTACGTTCATAAACTTGAAAAATCGGGTCTAGAGAATCTTTCACTTTCGAAATTTGAGGTGGAAAGAGCTTAGTGCAAAATCTTGTACGAATCTCAGCAAGTATTTTCAAATCAATACCCAGCAGGTCTGCAGGTTTGTAGAATTTTGTGCTAGGAACAAATTTCTTGGCCATCTCCGAGTCGTAGTATTCTTTCGCATTTAAAATCGCTTCTTTAAGATGCAACTGACTTTCCAGAGTTAAAAGACGGAATCTATCTAAAACATCGGCGCATTCTGAATCAAATTGAGCTTCCAGTTTTCCCAGATATTTAGCTCTGATATCTTCGTCGTAGTCGGCCGTCCCAACACGAAATTTCTCTAGTTGTTCGTTCTTGCCATCAGTACATAATTTTTCTACTTGTGTTCGGTCCAGCCTTCGAAGAGCCTCGTCGCTGGTCATGATTTTGAATGAATTGAACATTAACTCTGCTAATTGCTTAGATTCTTCTTCATGTTTTGCTCTTCTGGCAGACACAATTTCCGCAACTTCTTCGACACTAGCCTGGAAGTTTTCATTAATACTGTCACTGACCTTTTCCCAGTTTTCACCTAGAATACAGGCGTTTTCATCGTTCTTGTGACTTAAAAACTTCGCCCGAGTTATTGAAATTAAGGTTTCATGGTCGTTTTGAAATCCAAGCAATGAAATCCTTGGATTCAGCATCAAGCTTCTGACATCTTGATTATATTCACGCATTAAATCATAAATGATATCTGAAATTTCTTGTCGAACTCGAGCTTCGACTGAATCGTTCTTTTCCTTATATATTTTAAATTGGATACCAATTTGTGCAGAGAGTGATTCAATCTTGTCAAAACTCTCGAAGCTGACATGTTTTCTGAATTCGCCGATGGCAACCCTCAGCATTCGCTCATGGAGACGTTTAAATTTATCAGACTTCAAAAAGCTGACGTTCTTAAGTTCGTTCTGCATATCACTTTTGTAGATTTGAAAGGCAACAGCTTCTGCAAATTCGATTGCAGCTGCTTCTCCTAACTGATGTTTTTCGTCGAGTTGCTGCTGGAAGGAATCAAATTTATTTTGAATATCTTCGGTCAGCTTTTGGAAGTGCGGTTGAACCAGATGAGGTGGATATTTCGATGTTTCCGTTTCAAAGTATTCTTCGGCTTGTTGGCGAAAAGTTTCACAATATCGCTTGAAATCAAGTCTTGAAAGATTAGGCCCCTTACAGGAATTTTTCAACTCCTCGGTACAGTTAGCAATGGCCTGCTGTAGCACCGCCTCAATATCATTTTGAATTTGTTCTTGCTTACATTTCCAGTTGAAAATACCAGCTTTAAAGTAGGCTGTCATGTCGTTTGCCAATTGGTCTTCTTGTGTGCGAATACTTCGGAAATCTCCCTGCACGTCTTGATCTGCAAAGTACTCAAGTGCTTCGTTTTGAAAACGTTTGAATGAGTCTTGTAACACAACTTCAGTAGCAAAAGGGTCTTCGAATGCCTTTGTTAATTTTAATGTAAATTTTGTAAATGAGTCCATATAAAACTTGTAATTCGGAGAGTTTTCTGAAATCGAAGCGAGTGGAGGCGCGGTTAATGCAGTTTGTATTGTTTGTCTTGAAAAAATAAGAGGTTTGTCCCGTATTGGTGGTTTGCCAGCTGGGTTTGGGTTTGGACGAGATCTGCTATTTCCTCGGTAAGGCGGTACATAAACTCCATACGCTTTTGATAGAAGTTTAAATTTGGCGATGTAATTTTGAGGACTAACTGCAAGTGTTGCAAGACAGTCAGAGTTGAACGTCGTAGAAATAAATTCCTGCATAACTTTTTTAAAGCTTTGTTCGAGACATGCCGCGTTTCCGTTATATATCCGTCGTTGTGTCATCTCTCCAGGAAACGGCATCAAAACGCAGTCATTATTCGACAAAGTCGCTGTTAGAAGTCTTCCAAATTCGCCAGACGAGTTTAGAGCTTTTTTCAGGTACTCATACCCGGATTGCGATGGTGGTGTCGTTCGTACATCTCGTACGCAGAATATAAAATAGGGAATATTGGTGTTGGATCTTTTAATTTTCGATTGAGTCGCTACAACATTTTCAGACAATTTCTTCAGAACTCCTGAGCTTATCTTCTCAGCAACATTAAATATTACAAATGACGAAAGCTGTACACATATAGCTGTGAATATTTCAAGTTCCTTTTTAGACGTCTCTTCGTCTGCATTGAATGTGCCCTTGGTGTCGATAAGCAGAATATCTACTGTTTCACCGTCAGAGCAGATGACAGTTATCGGGTAAGAAGAAAGCCAAATCCCTCGGTTTGTTTCAGGGTCGTTTTCTGACCATGCAAACCCGGATAAGCCAATTTCAGGGTTGTGGTCACCCAACCAAACATCTTCACGCGTAGAAGTTAAAAAGCGAATAACATAGTTGAGCAGGAACGACTTTCCGATACGCTTGTCGCCGAAAGTTGAAATTAAGACGAGCTTGTTTTCCGAAAATCTGTTTACAATGGATTCAAATACATTTGAGTCAAACTCGAAACTGGTTTTTCGCCCTGTTCCTTTGATAGAAACTATTCTGCTCGAATTCATTATGATCCCTGGAAAGATTAAAATAACAGGGTTAGAAAGTAGGCTATGATTTGGGCTTCAGCATACTCCTACAGATTGCAGAATGGAACGCTGAAGCCATGGAAATTAGGCTTAGCTGCTCAACATTGCTGTCGTATTTGTACTAAGATAAGATAAGGACCCTGCAGACATCGGAAAATATTGAAATGGAACATCTATCGACACAATTCACTTATTGAGCGCATTTGTGAAGTTTTGGATTTTGTGAAAACATTCAGAATTTAAAATGGAAATTCATTTGAACCCAGACGAGCTTAAGAAAATACTTGAAGAAAAACTCGGAACAGGACCTTATCTTGGCAATTATAATCCCGAGCAGCGCAGAGCAGCGGTTTTTGCAAAACTTCATGAATATTTTGAGGAATGCAATCAGGCGAAACAAGATAAAGGTTAGATGTTTTAAGCTAGTTATGACAAATATTAATGATTAAACTATATAATTTGCCTAACGGTCTCCAATGATTTAAATTTCGATACCTTCAGATGACGATAGTATCACAGACCCCGTGGAACGTAAGGTAGTTGGTCTACTCAAGAAGGTCAAATCCTTGGAAGCCGCTGTGGAAAAATTCAGTGGCCCACACTTTAACTTGGAATTCCGGAAATTGAATGAAAATTGTACGAAATATCAGATAGAGTTAAACTTTACATGCACAGACGAAGCTTTAAATCTGAAAAGAAGGATGGCGCTCACAGACCTAAATTCGATATCTGAGCGACTCTACGCAAAAATTCATAAAGGCGAAAAATGTGATGAGTGTAGCTAGAGCAAAAAACCATACACATATGCCTAAATTTTACAGGCACTTATCAATCATATGAATTTTTTTTGTTTAGTGATTAAAAAATCTATTTCGCAATGAGGAAAATAAAATAAAGCAGCATTGCAATCACTCGTGTGGCCTATTGTCCGTTTTATTGACAGTCGTAAAGCTAACGCGGTGCTTCAACATATTGGAAGTTGCAAAAAATTTAAATGCCGGGAATATGCAAGGTTTGGTTAAACAGTACAAATAACCACTCAATGACAAGCCACTTAAACACAGGTTTCATTGTTCTCGAAGGATAGAATTTCCAGGTAAAGCTCGTAGATAAGGTTAGTTCAATGGGTGTAACTGATAAGGCCCAACTGATCTGAGGTGACGCGAGAGTTAAAATTGAAAATTTGCTACATGATCATGCATTAGAGGTTTCCTGAACAGATACTTCGGCTATTAACAGATTGGTATATTGCATACCAGCGAGCTAGTAGTGGTGGGTGGTAGCCTTTCGACTAATCAATATGGCTACCAATCCAAGTGACGATTGCCACGGAAAGGTAATTCGATTATCAGACTGCATTGCAGTGAAGAAGCACGAATTAATAACTTAATACAATTTTCTTAAATTATTAGGAGGAAATGGAAATCGACGAACCGCCTTTTATAGTAAAGGTAGGAGGGGACAACCGGCTAAATTTAGATACAGATGTTCTGCACGAAGTAATTAGGAGATTCGAACCTCCGTTAGTCGTGCTGTCAGTAATCGGAAGGCCACGTTCCGGAAAGTCCTTTCTTTTGAACTACATCTTGAGATATTTGAAGGCAAATGGAACTGGAAAGTGGTTCGGTAACCCGGATGAGCCGCTTGATGGGTTTCCTTGGAATCAAGGTGACGACAATGAAGACCGTGAAGGGATTCGCATATACCACGAGAAAGTGTGCGTTATCGAAGAAGACGAGCCACCACTTGGGCTGATTCTGTTAGATATTGATTTCTTCGTTGAACCAAGCAGCGAGAATTGTGCCTTGCGATATGCCGCGCTGGAATGCTTCTGTTTGACAGTCTCAAATGCAGTGCTGTACGTTGATTCTAACTTTGAAGCTCAGGTGAGCTAGCTTCAAATAGTTAAAGCTAATTCTACCCTTCCTTCATTTTCACAAACTTAAATATCCTGTTTTTCTGATGATCAAGGTGGATACAGAAGCTTATTTGAATCAGATATTGGATAAAGTACACCAAACTCCGCGAGCTCTAGTGAAGTATATATTATACGAAACCGACCAGGAGCAAGATGAACCGTATGACACAGCTGTACCTTCTGCTCTGCTCTGTTTGAACGCAACAGCGCTTCCAGCATATCGTTACACTGCGGTGAAACTCCTTGCTTTCAAGGGCGAACATAAGTTTCTTTCTGCAAATTCTAACCTAAAGAATTTCAGGTCTCTTCTAATTAATACCTTTCCCGTCAATGAGCTTCAACAACTTTTGTCGACGCCTGACGCTCACTACCTGTCGGTTAACCTATTTCTTGAAAAATCAAAAAATACTCTCGACGAAATAAATGGAGCCATTTCCAGTATTCCAATTCATAAGTGTCCATTAGAAGTAGAAGGTCGAGAATTAAGTGTTTTGGCAGGAGAAGAAAAAAATTGTCAAGCTATGAAAACTGACAGCGTTGAGCATAGCTTACCTGCCAGAAGAGTTGCTGTGGCTGACAGTATATCAGCATCTGCTGAAGCTAAGAAAGACGTGCTCGTTAAGAATGGTTGTCAATCAAAATATCAGTCAGTGGAATTTGATTCTATCAAATTAAACGATTCAGATGAAGCTGGTACAACTTTGTTATCGCCTACAAGCGTCCGCATCATTGCTCCCACAGAAAACGACTTAATCCCAGGTGCTCATAACGCCCATCCTGTCTCTGTCAATTTCCAGCTCCAATCCAGCCCTGGTACCAGAGCTCAAGACTGGATTCAAAATCATTTTAAGAATGAGTTTCAGAAATGCATTCAGTCAAATCTGGGCTATTTTGTCCGCGACAGCACCACAAGAGCAAGGCTTTGGTCTGCAATCACAGATTATATTGTGGAAAACCTCCAACGTAATTTCAAAGAGTGCAATCCCATTGAAACCAATAAAATGGCTCAAACCCACGCTCAAGAATTATTACAGTTTTGGAAGCCAGTTATTATTGGGTTTGGGTATTTCCAGAGCATGGTAGAGAATGAACTTGACAGCGAACTGTATCTTGATCACGTTGCATTGCAATCCCTTTTTGAAAAAGCTGAATCATTTGCAACTAGAAAATTCAACGCAGGAGAAAATGAGATACTAAATTGGTTTAAGACTTGCATTGACGCATGCAAGAAAAATTACTCCGACAGGAATAAATTAGTTCGGGAAGCCGAGTTGACCATTATGCAAGGGGCTGCAGCAGAGGCGATGAAACACTTTAAACTCGATCTTGAGCTTCAGTTCCCACTGAGTTCCACTATTTCATTGGAAGAATTGCAAGAAAAAAAGCAGTGGCTTATTAAAAGCACGGAAGCTGCGTTTAATACATGCTACACAGGACGAAAAGAGTACTTCCTGATTTTACGAGCTCTAGTTGACACCGAATTTGATAAAACAGTCCTCCGCCATAAGCAAATCTCGCTAATGACGGAAGCTGACTATAAAACAATTGTGGATAGTCGTTTTACATCTTACGAAGAACAAATGCGGGTATATTTTGACGAAAGTTCATCCGTTAATATACTCAGGACAAAGCATGAAGAAATCAAAAATTCTGCTATAACACTTTTCAGAAAATGTACAACAGAGGGTGAGCATGCAGAACTTTACGCGTCTGATCTTGCTGATAAGATTCAGTGCAGCTTTGAAGAACGAGTTAGACAGCTAAGTGTTGAAAAGGAATATACTAGTAAATCTCTAAATAATTCAGCAAAGATAGAGCAGCAGAACAGCAATATAGAAAGTTGCACCATCGGTATACACTTAGGTAGATCGAAAATTCGTTGTTCAAGCTATAGTAGTGGCAAGTTAATTCAGATTCCACTTGAAGGTAATTCAAAGGCTTTACCCAGCTACATAGGCGTAAATGAAGGAAAGTTAGTTGTAGGAAAAGACGCTCAGCGTATATATACAAGCAATCGATGTCGAGCTATTAAGCTAGGAGATTTAGAAATTGGAAAAGAATATAAAATTTCTGATCGAGGGGGTTTAAATCGAGCAAGCATTACCCTGGAAATCGCGGTCGCATTAATTTTGAAATATGTATTCCGAAAGTGTGAACTAGTTTTAAAAGCTGAAATTCAGCGCGTTGTTCTTACAGTTCCCTCACTGTCAGATCACACCTACCGGAAGGCTATTTTTGATGCGGCACAAACGGCAGGTATAGAAAGGATGCATTTGCTCTCTGAAAGTTTAAGTGCTGTTTCCAGGTATATGCAAAAATATTCTTCCAGCCTGGAACATAATAAAGAAGTTTTGCTTGCATTTCAAGGGAAAATAGACTTCATAGAAACAGTTTTCTTCACTGTTAATAAGGAATCAGCTGTAGAAATAGCAGCTGTAGAAGTAGCAGCTGTAGAAAAACATTTAGAAAAGTATAAGACAAATTCGACGTCTGTGCTTAATGCGGCTTCGTCGTATTTAAAGAGTCTTTTTATGAGTCAGGACAAAGCTACACAAGCTTTAAAACAGGCTGTCGGCTTAAAATTTAAAAATAAAACTAAATTTGACACGGTCTTACTTACAAGCGACCTACCCAAATCAAGTATGTGTAAATGGCAATATGATCCAAAAATGACGGACCAAATTAATTTGAAAACCGGTGTTGTAGAAGGAGCAAGCTATTATGCTCAATCTTTGACTTGGACGAAGTCGATTTTCCTTCAAGAATGCATTCCTTATTACCTAAATTACGAATATCAGGGAAAAGTGCACGTTGCGTTTAAGGAATTTACGGCACTTCCTGAGGATTTTAATTTAAAACTTACACTAAACCCTAAAGATACCGAAATGCAAATAAAGCTATACACGAGTTACTCTAAAAATAAGACCCAAAATCATACACACACAATCTCTATCTGCACACTAAATATATTGTCATATGATACTGTTGAATTCAAATTGGAATTAGATATAGAAGGTTTGTTAAACATCAGCGCATTTTTACTGGATTCCTCAACTCAGAACAAAAAATCAGTAATGGTAAATATCATGTTAACTAAGAATTTGGATTTGCTTAAGCTTAACGAAAGCAAGGATAACTTCGATGGGCTTTTGAGCTTCCTAATAGATAGTTAAAACATGTGTTGTTAAACATTTTGCAAAGCATTTGTAATTCAGTTCGTTCGTTTATGTAATAGTGTTCTACATATATTTGGAATATGGTAAAAATTATAGACCTGTGTAGCGCGAATAACTTAGCATGACTGCTGCGTTTAAAAATTAATAAAATGAATGATCAGTTCTGTAAAATCAGTTTTTTGTACCTCGATTTAGAATCACTAATTACTGCATTTTAACTCATGCTAACTCAATATTTCATGCAAGCCTTGATTGTAGGCGTTTATATAGCATGTTTATTTCCGGCATATCTGGAATTCAACATTTTAGCACACACATACATGAAATTTATCTCAGGAGGCAAATGGTATTGATGGCAATCGCTTAAGATTAGTGTGTTATCCAAAAAGGCTTCACTGTGGATTGACACAACTAAAATGATAGCTCCGTGGGCATTCCACAAATTTACTGATAAAGTATTTTGATGTAATCACACAAACGTGTATGGGCAATTGCATAGCAATTTTTTTTAGACTTGACACATGGTAACTGCATTGCCCTTCTTCAGTGTGGCAGTAAATAAATTGGGCCGCAGCGATACAGCTCGGTTCAAATCTTGTTGAGTTTTGAATTGACGACACATTGAATTGAAACCGTTACCAGGTAAATTATTGGAAAATAATAGTGCTGTAAAATTCATTGTATTTATATATTGAACACTATATCACGCATATGGCTGCTCATCACAAACTGTTTTCCTTCCAGGAAAATGGATTTTGACGAGCCTCCCATAGTTGTAGTGGCAGGTCAAAGCGAAGCTACTTGTTTCAGCATTGACGAGAAAATCATTGAAATACTACTTCAAAATTCAGAACCTCCATTCATTGTGCTATCCATTATTGGGAATCCAGGCTCCGGAAAATCTTTTCTGTTTAACTACATTTTAAGATATCTAAAATCGAATGGGAATGGAAAATGGATAGGAAAGCCTGACGAAGTATTAGACGGGTTTCCCTGGAATCAAGGCGACGAAGACGAAGATAGAAACGGAATTCGTATGTACCATGAAGTTGTTGCTATTCACGATGAAAATGAAGATGCTAAGCGGCTTCAGTTAATTCTCCTTGATATCGACTTCTTTGTTGACCCAAATAGAGAAGACTTAGCGATAAAATATGCTGCTCTAGAAAGCTTTTGTTTGTCGGTTTCGAATGTTGTGGTATATATTGATGCAAACGTAAAACATGAGGTAACCAACAGCTAAAATTTAATCTTGGTAATTCAAATATTGGAATCATGCAAAATTCATTACATTGAGTCTCGTTTAACAGGAAAATCTGAACACCGTACACAGCTTGAATGAACAGGTGCAGAAATTTACCAGTACCCATAGTGTACACGTGAAATACCTGGTGTACGAAAATTTAAATGACTCAAGTGAAACCGTCAGTACCGTACCAATGGCTTTACAGCATTACGAAACAACAACCATGGTGCCTTATCAGTACAGTGCCGTGAAACTGCCTTCTTTTAAAGGAGAATACAAACACATTTCGTCATTGAAAAATTTCAAGTCGCTAATCCTAAATTGCTTCCCGATTAATGAGCTACTGCAATTCCTGGACTATCCAGATCAGCTCTATCGATCATCAGTTGAAGTCATTCATAGGTTCCAGAATGTAATAAATTTGATAAATAATTCCGTGATTCAAGACAAAGTTCCAGATTGTACAGACCTAACACCAGGCATCGCAGATGTGGAGAAAATGGATACTCTAAGTACCAGTACAGTGGAACCAGAAACAAGGAACACCTATCCCGGAATAGAACTTAATATCGTACTGAATGTGACCCCAGAGCAAGCTGTTCAAAATTTAGTTCAAGAATATTCGGATCTCCTGAACAAATCAGGTGCTATTCTGGATGCCGGCGATGCGGATGAACTGGAAAACATGCATGCCACCTTGAAAGAAAATGTTCTTTTAATGTTTCAATCTTGCGATGACATCAGTTACAAACAAAATCGAGCTTTTGAAAAACAATTGTCTTCTTCGATTGATGAAATGTTCAATGAAGCAAAATCCAAGCGGAAACAACAGATAGCTGAAAAAATCCGTTTGCAGCAATGTATTGATGAAACTATATCATTGTACAGAAGCCACCAAGATTGGGATCACAACACTGCTGCCGATCGCCGTAAAGCCATCGGGAGTGCAATTCAGCGGTTTCAGAATTCTATGCGCGATGTGGATCAGAATATTCTGAAAATCAAAACACTTGAACTAAAAAATCAGCTTATGAAAATTTCAGAAGAAGATTTCCTAGAGGAAAAATCACAGAAAGCTGAAAATAAACAAAACGAATATCTCCATGAGAAGGAAAGATTCATTGATGAATACAAAGCCAAAATGACACCCTTACTCCAAAACGCCGAGAACCCTGAAAGCTTACACGAAAAATACGTTGACTATATACGACGTACTGCACAGATTCCAAGTCAAATCGAATTCGATGAACTAGCATTAAGCTTTAAATCGGAATTTGAAAAACTAGTTAATGAAAACTCAACAAAGGAAATCGAACCAGGTCAACTCAATATAGGCACATGTGAACCGAGTCTGGATGAAAAGTTACCGGGCTCTTGCATAGTTCAGAATTCAGAAATTATTAACGATGCGGCTCTACATTACCAACAAAAGCTTACAGAATTCATTGAGAAGTTCTCGGACCCAGAAGCTCAGTTAGAAATGCTCTGCAATGAGCTTGAGCTATCTGGAATACACAAAATTCAGATAGCTTTTACAGGTACAGAAAAACGTAAAATGGCCGTTGTGGAATTTAAAGATAAGCTCTATGTTCCGTATTCCGCGGCTAAAGCTGAACTTCAGAAGAAGTGCAGTGCATTCACGACGAACAAATTCAAAGAGCTTACAAAGTGCTTGCAAAATCAGCATTTCGAAAACAAAGATGAGCTGACTGTGAATCACATTGTAAAATGCATCGAATCATACCATGGAAGTTCGGTTGACAGTAATTCACCAATCGCGGACTTTACGCCTTCCGGAACGAATTCTTTGGAGATTAAACCAAGCGATTTGGCGAGAATGCTCTTAGAAGAATATAATTCTAAAATGAGTTTAGCAATATCCGAAATGAATTATGTGGGAATAAATTTGCAGCCGCAAATCGAAATTTTGCATGAGAAGATTCGCACAATTGTGACATCTAAGTTTCGTCCTTCAAATAATTACCCCTATTTGGAATGCCGGAAAGCGGAAAATGAACTTTACGAATCCATCCAGAGATCATTTTCAACTTTGAGCTCTATTTATAAATCTAGCACTCAAGTTTCACAGACTTTGGCAGAGTCAGATTGCGATTGGCGTAGTAGCACTACTCCTGAAGTAGAATCTATCGCAAGAAATAGGGAAAGAAGTGACCATGCTTCTTGTTTGGGCCAAGAGCCACGTTACTACTTCACGGATGAAATATCTTCCGCTCATATTCCATCGAATCAAGAAGCTATTAAAAAAGCGCCCACTTTTCATGCAACTGCAATTCCAGAAATTCCGATGGCAGAATCAATATTTGAAAAAACATTTGTTCAAAAATCAGAAAAAGGAATTGAAGCCGAGCTGAGCCAAATTCAAGCCGAGGTATTTTCTAGCTTTAAAACTGAGTTAGCAAATGTTACTTGCACATGGGTAGATGATAAAGTTTCAAACAGTACTTCACTAGAAGCCAAGAAAATTGCAGATGAAGCTGTTCAAAGGTTCGTTTCAAGAGCAGCCTCATATGAAAAAGGTACAGTCAACCCTACGGAGCAAGCGCTGAAAACAGATTTAAAAAGGGCATTTGACAATTACGTAGCTAAACAGAAGGAGCAAGAGGATATTCTCTTTATTCAATCAAAGTTTGAACTTTTAAAGGATTACAGGAATGAAATGC
>VNWX01002457.1:0-12079 GCA_009869905.1 Ceratophysella communis | reverse complement strand
AATTTTGTTCTGGAGAGCTTTCTTAGTTTGCATAAAACGTAGAATTATTGCTTTGCTACTTGTCACATATTTTCAAGACTATTTTTGTAAAATGAAAGTTATTTTGTTACCAGTCGGGAAATAGGCTCGGTTACCAATTCGGAATTAAGTCACAGTTACCAGTTCGGAAATTCTACCCTCGTTACCAATTGAGAACGTTACCAATCGGGAAGCCACGTCTAAAACCTAACATAACCAAAATCCCGCACAAAATCATTACCTTGAGAATTTGTTTTATTTCCTAAACAGCATTTCTGTAAATATTAACTCGTATAATGGGCTAGAAAATATTGTCACCTCCTTTCCATTATTCTAGCACACATAATCCCATTTATATTTTAAAAATCCACGTTCTTGGAGTTATTGCTATCGGTTAAGTGAAAAGTTACAAGTAGTAGTCTATAAATGATTCGACCGAAATTCTACATTAGTGAAAGTGAAAATATTATATTGAAATCAGGAAAAGGGAAAAGGGAACCAGCCATACACCATAGGACTATTGTTCATTAAATTTTCACGAGGCGCTCGAATTCCGCAGCAAAAGGAGCGTGGGTGTTGGAGTATTCGTCAAGGCCAGCAGGGAGCTTGAGCGAGGGGAATTGGAATTTTGGTATAATTTTTAGGTTTATCAAAATCAATTATCTATTATTCTAGTATAATTTAATTACTCGTCCAGGTCCTGTCACCTGTCTCCGTCCGTCCGTGGTAAGCCATTATCGTAATTTGCCAGTTATTTTCAGCCTACACACTCATAGTCTGGTCTGTATTTTGTAGGTTTGCCTGTCACTTAAATATTATTTATTGCGTATTTTTTATTTTTTCATTGATTGCGCAGCGCATAATTTGTAATGTGCTTGACTAATTACAAATTACAAACTTTTTCAGGTACCGGACACAAAAATGGCGAATAATGATGATGCCGCACCTCCCCCGGCCCGTTTGAGTGTACACATGAGAATGTTTCGTCGTCCACTAGAAAACAATCATGGAGAGGAGGATGTTAACGCAATCGTCAGAAAGCTGGTGGCTACAAATATTGAAGTCATAAATGAACTTCTGGACCTAGCTTCAAAAATTGAGGGGTATCAAGGTCGGTTTCGAATCGCCAAAACGACTGGAACCTCGGTTGGAGCTGCCGGGGCAATTTCTATGCTGGCTGGGTTATGTCTGGCACCAGTAACAGCTGGTGCATCCGCAGCTCTGACTGTTGGAGGAATGGTGGCTACCGGTAACTGACCTAACGAGTAAAATAGATCAGTTCCTTAATGCTTCTATTTGCCCGCATGCTTACAGTATTTCATTCTTTCTATTGCAGCCACAAGCGGTGTTTCAGCTCTGGGGTCAGAGATTTTCAACAAGGTCCAGACCAAACGATTTATGAGCAAGATAAATGACTTGAGGGATAAGCAGGCAATGGCGGCAATGGAACTAACGGAACAACTCCGAATGCTGGACTACGTCATGGAGGCCATGGAGCAAGCCGGAATCAATGAAGAAATTGCAGTTCGAACTGCTCTACAATGGCTGAAGGACAATGTTCTTGGGCTGTTCCGCATGCCAAGTGGTGAGATCTCCGTCCAAAATGTAACCACATTGGTATCTCAAGTCACTCGTCAAGTGAATGACGTCAAGAACCTGGCTGTTTTCTACCGCGGCCTTGATTGGCCCTGGCATCCATGTATTGGGTGACGCTGCCAAAGGGACCGTTGCTGTCTTCTCAGACGTGGCTACTACAGTCGGTGAAGTTACCCTCGCCGAAATACGGAATTTGCGGCAATTCATCCGGTCAGCGGGACAAACTGTCACTGGCGCCACTGGAAAGTCGCTAGCTAAAGGGATTGGCATCACGGCGGGTGTGGTCTTCACGGTTGTGGACGTTGCTTTATTGGTCCGAGATTGGAACAACCCTCATCCTCTCTTAGCAGTAATCCAGAGTACAGTGGAGCGACTTATTCGAGACATTGCCTTGTGTGAGGAGAGCATGTTTCTAATCCAACGCTTGGAGAATTACGGGAGATGTGAGTTGGATTGTGGTATTTGATCCAAGGAAGGGGGGCAGTCTGATTGATATCTGCTAAAGTTAACCCATAGGCTGCTGGCTGAAGGTACAGAGAACCATAATGATATAGGAATCGAATGCTCAGTACAGTAGAATAATCTAAATAGTAATCGCGCAATTATTTCACTGTAAAAAATAACTTAAGTAGTAGGAGAAATAGACTAATCGAATGAAAGATCGGATCCAAAGTAATATGCCTTATTCTGACTATGTCCTTCCCATGTCACCCAGTGTCTACGACAAAAGATAAGCAGGTTGTCTTGTAGTTTTGTACTTCACTCATAATAATTCAGAATTATTATACCCGAGCATGAAGTCCACGTCATAGCTAATACGTGGGGTAAGGTAATATGGAGCTTTTTTTCACGTAGCCTGCGAATTTAAAGGTTTGACCAGTTTAAATTAGCAATAATCACGTGCCACGTCTTCATTAGTCCTAATCGGAATATCCAATCCTGATTTGTGTGCGAATAGTGTTATTAGAGCTTCTGGCTTCAACTTTAGCAATATAATAGTGTTGATGTTTCCCTAACTTACTGTATTGCCGTTATAGAGCTAGGTAATCTTAAGTATTGCAAAGACGTTAACTTATTGACCGGTGTTTTCTATAAGAAGTCAGAAGTATCAGTTTAGATTACTTATTTGAAATATTGCGAACTGCTTGTGCGTGTTGGCAACGCGCAGGAAATGGATAAGTTTGAGCTAAAGAGAGAGAGTGAAAAAGAAGTTTAAGAATTTAAAATAGAATCCACAGCACATTGTCGAGTCCTTCGCTAGTTAGAAGAATTATATTTACTGATATAATGTTGAGTTAATAAAAATAAAACATTTAATGTAACTATTTAGAACTCTTCTTTTTGCTCTTTTTCTGAATTCCGCCGTACTCCATACTCTGCAGAGGATCCTTCTTCCGTTTCTGAACGAACAATGCAAATGAATAAGTATTTAGCTCTAATAGTTCTCACTTAAATGCGTCGCATATACACGGATTATTTAAAATAGTCAGACTTACTCTGATCTCCAACTGCTTCCGACTGACACCTTGCTTCCTTCTGCCCTTTGTAGATGAGCGCCCACTTGCAGCTAAGCAGAGTGCAGCTGTGCTGGAAACTCGAGAGAAATTCGAGCTGCCTCGATTCAATTGTTTCAGCGTCTTGGGAACAATGTACTCAGGAACGTGCTTTAGATGAGGCTGTTGTTTGACAATGTGAAGAGCTTTGTCGTGTCTCAAGGCCTTCAGTTCGTTTGGATTCGCATCAAAATACGCCTTTGAGAGGAAAAGGAGTAAATTAGTTCACCAAGTTAAATTGTTATTTGAACATGTCACAATTAGAGGAATTAAAAACGTAGTAGCATATAGCATACTTTCAACTTCTGTGAATTCATAATTTCCATTCGAATTTCCTTGAGGCGAGCTTCACGAATGGCAATGCGAGTAACTGACTTCCAGGCATCACGAGCCCGATATCTGAAACCCTCAACTTCATCCATTTTAAAATTGAATCCCTTCATTTTTAACGTCGATTCGCCGCTCAGTTCTTGAAGCGAAGCTTCCACCTGTATTTATAAAGTTCGTCGTTAGTATGTTCTCGCTACTAATATCCATTTAGGTTACACTACATTATAAACCAACTCACCTGTGTCATCAATGGTTCTTCTTTAATGCTTACAAAGGACAAAGCCGCACCCTATGTCAAATAATATTAATAATGAAGTTAGGAAATTGAAATTAGTAACTAATGTCATAGGTAGCGCATAATTTTATCTACTTACCTGGTTATTTCCTCTGGCCGTTCTTCCAACCCTATGCAAATACGAGGAAGGATCCAACGGGAAATCAAAATTAATAACATTGGATACAAACTGAAAATCGATTCCTCTAGCTACTCCAGACTCCTTGTCCCTCTTCATCAGCTTCTTAGCCGCATTACTCGTGCTGGGCCTAGTGAAATAATATTTTCCATATTTCACTATGTCTCTTATTACAACAAAATCACGGAATTTTTCCAATTTGTATTATGAACTTACTCAGATTCAGGTTTCGGTGGGAGAGGTGCCTTCTCATCCATATGTCTATCGTCCGATGCGATGATGACATTGTAAACACCCATGTTAAACTGTTGGACAGTATGCCAGCGTGACATCTGCGGTAGTTCCGCATTGAGAACACATGCTTTGATTCCGAACTGTTCCAAGTACAACTTAAGTTTGTACGAACGGTCGACAGTGTTTACGAATACTAAGGACTTTCCACGAACTAACGTCAATTTGAAAAGAGCGTAGATAAGGACAAACTTGTCTTCCTCCTCAGCCTAAAAAGGAAAATCGGGGCAAAATTTAACAATAAATTGAATATTGAATCGTTTGACATGTGAGGTTATGGTAGTAGAATCAAGATTACCCGAATAACGTAATGTGCCAGTTGAACTGAAGACGGAATCATGGGTTCCTCGAGCTTTAAAATTACAGGATTGTGAAGAACGAGTTTCTTGAGTTCAAGCACATCTTCTGACAGAGTTGCACTTGCCAGAATAGTCTGATAGTTCTTTGGGAAGAAGGGTAGTATATTCTTCAAGTCCTCTTCAAATCCAAAAGAAAATACCAAATCTGCTTCATCCACAACGAGGATTTCCAATGACTCTTTGAGCTCAATATTACTGGCCTGTAGGTGCCATAAGATCCTTGTCGGTGTAGAAATGACAATATCTGGTCGTTCATTGAGAAGAGATTTGACTGAGCTGGCGTCTGCATGGGACGAGATGTCAATCACTTTGATGTCTCTGGAACACGATGAGCCAATTTGTTGGAAGTTGGAAAATATCTGATGACAGAGCTCTTTGCTAGGAGCTAGAACAAGAGCTCTGGTGTGCTGCTCTCGAGCTGTGTTTTTAATTGCAAGGACTCTCTCGAGGACAGGAAGTGTGAAGGCTCCTGTTTTACCTGAGCCTGTTCTGGCTCTGGCTAGAACATCTTTTCCCTCGAGAATCAGTGGAATCGCCTTCTCTTGAATTAGAGTTGGCTCTTTCCAGCCCAATTTTGCGACCGCCTGAAAACAATTCAACGGAATAAATAATTTAATTATTAAATAAGTATTCAAGCAATTCTAAAAAACGGCTACTTATATCTGAACCAAAATGAGCTACAATTTTGAAGTTCTTCTCATTTTTTAAATAATGAACCCGTATGTGACATGCAACATGGCAATACATGTGACTTTTGTCATGTAAGTGATTTGTTTACCTTCAGAAGACGGTCATCAAGTCCCATTTCATGGAACTGAAGCATCGTGTACGTCGATGTAGTTTCAATCCAAGTCTTGAACGGATGCAACGGCTTGTCCTCTGATACTTTGACCTCCGCTGTTGAACGTCTTTACTCGATAACCTTCTCCTTCCGTTGTTGCTTGTCCGTGTGTGAATGAACGAGGCGACCACGAGGTTTCAGTCAGAAGAATGTTTCAGTCAAATCTGTCCAGTGTTCGCGCCTCTTTCAGAGCGCTGAGCAAGCAGAAGCCCAGATTAGGCCTCCGTTGTCCATTGTACTTGCGTCCTTTCATTTGAGTGAAATAAACCTAAAAAATAGGGAACCAGTCCAGAAAATTAATGGACAATATCTTCTAAATCTGCCAGGTACATGTATTTGTTCAATGTGAATTAGGACATTCATTATTGATACATTAATGTAAATGTATTCGTTAGGACAATACCACGCAGCATTAAATCGTCTACACGTCTATTACTAATTACACGCGTCCAAAATTAATACCGAGCTGCTTTTCTTTCTTTTCTTGCTTAGCTGCTCTTTCTTCGTGATTCGTGAAAAATGCGTGTCTATACTTTTCGTTTTAGTAATTATTTGATGCAGCCCTACTACCCTACGCTAATCAATGGCTCAGCGAGCGATTGAACGACGAAATTGAAATAAAGAAGAACTATGCTAGAATACGATAGACCTGACCTAACTCGAATTCTGTACGACGCAAGACGCGAACGCGACTACGTTTTAGTAACGCAACTTTGATTTTTGTTTGCTGTTTTTAAACAATAGTAAATTGCAAATCGCATCCAGAATCCAACCATAATCACTAATCATCGACTCGAAACGAAGGCGTATTATTAATTTGCCAAAAAGTTCAATGAATGAAATTATTGTTATTCATAGAAGGTACGGTACCATGTAATTGGCATTTAAATTTTTGTGTTCAAATGACGCATCAATAACGTTAAAAACTGGACCAGTGTACTTTCCACATTCTTTTTGTTTCGTTCATATCCTCGGCATAAATCGTACCATTACTTCGTAACATGTACGTTGCATTTTATTTGACAGAAACCGTAGTTCACATACCGGATTCTTGTAGACAAGTTTTGAGCAGGTTTGGGGTGAGCCAGAGCAGAGGTAGAGGCTTCATTCGCTTTTACAATGTTAATCATTTTCCCGACTTGCCGAGTAATAATAGGCAAAAGTATGGCATTGGCAGCATTGAAGTTCTGGGTAGGTATTTTTTGTCTGTGTTTCATATAAATAGCGTTTGGTTGCTATTCAATGCGGATTCTGATTTTGAATTTCCGTACCGTGTGTATTGAGGCCCTCTAAGGTCGAGAGACCGACGTGTAGCGTGTAGACTTTACCTGGTTACTGAGGGCAGAAGACGGCTTGAAAGGCGTGTGATTTCTGTGAAGTTTCTACTCGGTGGGAGACACGCTCTCGTCGTTTCGTTCTGTCGTGCACGAACCAAGCCAACTTCAAATCCTTCAAATCCATTTCACCGTCGTGTTCACACGATTCTGTATTCTGTACTCTGGTATATTGCGAGGTCACTACTGGTGACTTGGTCAGGTCGGTCAGCGCGAAACAAGTGACAAGGCAAACGAAACATCCGTTATCCGTTCGTGGAATCTGGAGTTGATTCCGTACTACTAGCAACATTTTTTTTCAGGTAACTACAGTTATTTTAAAATTGCATTATTCATATTCAATCATCAATGCTTTGGATCGATAATTCATGATTTAAGGATTTAATTTTTGATTTTGAAACCGGCGTGGGTAGTAGGTGGTAGAAATGTATTGACTCCTGAATGTACGCGATTTTCGCGAGAGTGGATAGTATGGAGTCGCCGTTGTTCAAGGCTAAATATGCACAATTAACAAACAATGCGCATTTTTTTATTTGCGTATAGAAATGCGTGGCATGTGGCATATCTCCGTACCTTACCATAAACTAGGTTCGGAAAAGGGATTGAGGGAATGGGGGACAAGCCTTGTGTATGTCTTCGTACAGTTTGAAATCAATTTCCTCCATCTGGGTTAAAATTAAAAGTAATACGCGACTACGGGCTTTAACTGGCTCAACAATACCACTAAACGGATGACTGACAGCAAAAATAGACATAAAATTACAATTTGCAATTACAAATTAGGGGAAAATGCTTCCTTAAATGCCACATTTAGTAGGGTGTATATTATATCTATCATCTTTTAGCTTGCGTTTGGCTTGTGGCTTGGACTGGTTCTAAAAGTCATACAATTAAGTTATAAGTCAAAGTACCCAACCAGCTTAAAGGTTTTTTTTAGTATTATATTGTTGCCAACCCCGACCGTGGGCGTTAAATAGTTCCGAATCTCTATTACTGGATAACGCAAGTCTGTCATTGTTGATTGTCGTCAGCCTGTTCCTGTGTTATCCGCAATAACGTGTTTTAGCCTCTGATTCTGATCCTAACGATTAAAACGTTGATCTGTTATTTAGTGATTAAAACATTCAGAGTGCTAAACTTGTTCAATATTATGTTTTAGAAGCACACCGTATACCGTACTACCTAATCCATCTCATTTCATTTACCAATAGGTTGAATTTAATCTTCAAGATGTCGGGAGCACGTCGTCATAAGCTGGATATTCCAGATTCCCTCATGCCAGCTAAAAAGACGTATAATTCTATTGCATATTGTCACTTTTCTTGAATTCTTCTTGTTACCGTGTAGGAGAGCTACTAATACATATAAAACATAATTTGATTTCAAACAGGAAGCTTGAAGATAGCAAACTGGCGTCAATTAGACCGGTACAACTTAATCCGTACTCTGGGATGGTGTTTACGCCACGTTACTTTGATCTACTTCGAAAAAGGAAGCTGCTTCCCGTCTGGGAATACAAGGAGAAGTTCATGGATCTGCTACACAAACATCAAACCATAGTTTTAGTCGGAGAAACTGGTTCCGGAAAAACAACTCAAATTCCACAATGGTGCGTCGAATTTGCGAAGCAGGTTGGAAAGCGGAGTGTTTCCTGTACCCAACCTCGTCGAGTGGCCGCGATGTCCGTGGCTCAGCGTGTGTCCGAGGAGATGGATGTTTGCTTGGGACAGGAAGTCGGATACAGTATAAGGTTTGAGGATTGCTCTTGCTCCAAGACTTTACTCAAGTAAGTTCCGCGTGACACAATTTACTTTTAAATTCAAATACTCGTGTAGTACATTCGTTCGGTAACCCTGTTGACTTTTGCTTCATCTTCAGGTATATGACAGATGGTATGTTACTTCGTGAGGGAATGTCTGATCCAATGATGGAAAACTATCAAGTAATTTTGTTGGACGAGGCTCACGAAAGAACTTTGGCTACCGATATCCTTATGGGCGTGTTGAAGGAGGTAATCAAATCACGGCCGGATTTAAAACTCGTTATTATGTCGGCCACTTTAGATGCCGGAAAATTCCAGGTAAGCAGGGGAATTAATGAACAAGAGTGATGATGTTTATGTTTCGACGAAACGAGCATGTCTAATAAAATGTTTTATTAACTTTTTAGCAATACTTCGATAACGCTCCGCTCATGAATGTTCCTGGAAGAACTCACCCTGTGGAAATATTCTACACTCCGGAACCTGAGAGAGATTATTTAGAAGCAGCAATTCGAACAGTTATTCAAATCCATATGTGCGAGGAATCGGATGGAGACGTGCTCTTGTTTTTAACGGGACAGGAAGAAATTGAAGAAGCTTGCAAAAGAATTAAACGAGAAATAGATAATTTGGGTCCAGAAATAGGGGAGCTCAAATGCATTCCACTCTATTCTACGCTACCCCCTAACCTTCAGCAAAGAATCTTTGAGCCGCCTCCAGCGAGAAAGGCTAATGGAGCTGTCGGTCGAAAGGTGGTTGTTTCGACCAATATCGCAGAGACATCGCTTACAATTGATGGAGTGGTTTTTGTCATTGACCCTGGATTCGCAAAACAAAAAGTTTACAACCCCAGAATTCGGGTGGAGTCATTGCTTGTTTCACCTATCAGCAAAGCATCTGCTCAGCAACGAGCTGGTCGTGCAGGTCGAACTAAGCCTGGAAAATGCTTCAGGTATTTGATCAAGCCATTGCTTTTAATGTTAAGATGTTTAAGAAATGATTTAATATACATGTATATATTTGTAAAATCCCACGCAGGCTGTACACGGAGAAAGCCTTCAAGCAAGAAATGCAAGAAAACACATATCCTGAAATCCTGAGATCCAATTTGGGCTCCGTTGTTTTGAACCTGAAGAAACTTGGTGTGGACGACTTGGTTCACTTTGACTTCATGGATCCCCCGGCGCCGGAAACGTTGATGAGGGCATTGGAGCTGTTGAATTATTTGGCTGCTTTGGATGACGATGGAAACTTGACAGAGTTGGGTGCCATGATGGCTGAATTTCCTCTGGACCCACAGTTGTCCAAGCTTCTCATCAGTTCTACCGAGTTCAATTGTTCAAACGAACTTCTTTCCATCGTGGCTATGCTTTCAGGTAAGCCGAAATCCATAGCGCAATGTCTTTAATTGTATTAAATCGTGATACTTGGTACTTCTAACGTGCACTTCTTTTGATTTCAGTCCCTCAATGTTTTGTAAGACCAAACGAAGCCAAGAAGGCCTCAGACGACGCTAAGCTTAGATTTGCCCACATTGATGGAGATCATCTCACGCTTCTCAACGTCTATCACGCCTTCAAGCAAAGTACGTATCATATGCTTTTAAACTTCAGTCAGACTCTGATAACCTCTGTATTAAAACATTATCTTAACTTGATTTTACCTGACTTTTCGCAGATATGGAAGATCCCCAATGGTCTTATGATAATTTCATCAACTACCGTAGTTTGAAATCTGCTGACAATGTCCGCCAGCAACTTTCTCGTATCATGGATCGATTTGGATTAAAGAGGACTTCCACAGAATTTACCTCTTCTTCGTACTACATCAACATTCGAAAAGCTCTTGTTTCTGGATTTTTTATGCAGGTATGTACATATTTACCAAGAATAACCGATTTGTTTGAACCAAAATGTGAATATTATACAACAGTGTAATGATGTTTGCGCTTGATTTTTAGGTGGCTCATTTGGAACGTAATGGTCATTACTTGACCATCAAGGATAACCAAACCGTTCAGCTCCACCCGTCCACCTGTTTGGATCATAAGCCAGAATGGGTACTCTACAATGAGTTCGTGCTCACCACGAAGAACTACATTAGAACCGTAACGGACATCAAGCCCGAGTGGCTTCTGACAATTTCCCCGCAATACTATGATCTGGCCAACTTCCCTGTTTGCGAGGCACGACGTCATTTAGAAATCTTGAAATCCAAACTTCAAAGTAAACAATTCAAAGACGGATTTTAACGACTTAACATTTAGTAGTGAAACTCCGAACATAATTTTTCTTACTTCAATGCTAAACAGTACACAATAAGGTTCTATATAAATGTTAGATTAGGCTCTTCTTCTCATTATGGGACATCAGATGACGATAATTTGAGCGAGTTAGCCCGAGAAATAGTCACTATTTCATTTCAAATTATTGACAGTTGACAACCATTGTAGACAACTTTTACAATTTTGACGTCTCGGAACACCTTAGGTAATTCTCAGAAATTACATTTTAAAGGTTTTGATTTAATCGACTTTCTGTTTCCCTTCTTATCGAGTTTCAAGAATTCTATAATTTGAGACATAATGCAGGTTTTTAATTAATTTGACACAATGTTTTGATGTTAAGTCTGGTCTCATAAGTTCTATATAAAATGTATACATAAGTAGGTAGTACTTTACTAATACAGTTCTCTATTCTGTTGAAACACATGCGACTCATAAAGTATTAAATGTATCTAATGCTACGTCGCTATTACCGTATATTTGCCAACACTTTTCAGAGTTGAGTTTCAATTCATTTAAAATACTTGCTCGATGTAATAGATAGTAGTTCACACATCTTCACAGCAGTGTTATTATGCAAAGATGCTAAAAATTTGAAACTGTATAGTTAAGACACAAAATAGTGTAAATTTAAGATTCATACATATACCTATAATAGAAACCCTAATTTAATTGGAAGAGTGTTTTCCTTATTTCGGAATAAAATATGTACTGTTTAAAAATGAAGGCTTGGTCTGAAAAGTATGCATCGATTGCTGACTTAAAGCGCCACGGCTTTCCTGCAATGCTTCGTCTTCACACTACTAAATTCGAATGCACAGGATACGGAATGACAACTTATTTAGGATCAGGTGTAAAGGCCAAGTTCTGCCACGTGATAAACCACTACAAACGGCTATGTCCTAGTTACACGGTTATACCGGAACTGGTCACCGAAGATTATTATGAGTCACCGAATTTTAGTCTTTAGGGATTAGGGATATGAGCGTGCGCTTTCTCCATAAGATATTCAGCTTTCTCCTACGTTTTTTTGTAACATTCAAGCTGCTCTCAATCACGATGTTTATGATTCTGATCGAAATCAACACTGTGCTCAATACTCCACACACAAGCCACGGCGGCAGGGCTATTATTTCCGATTCCTAGGCTATTTGTTCCGTCGATTGTAGTAATAACTGCAACGAAATAGCTCTATATCAATCGAGCTACCCAACCCACCCACACTCTCGATTTTCTAAGGAAAATAATCCTAATCCTACGAAAAAAATGTTTCATGATGGGAAATGGCAAATTGCGAC
>VNWX01002456.1:0-12082 GCA_009869905.1 Ceratophysella communis | reverse complement strand
CGAGCGAAAACTAACGAAATTCTTGAGGCTGCGTTATCCGAAACAATGAATAGGCCTTTGTTTTTTACTTGGTCTTTCTGCAGCCGTGCAGAGCAGCGGTTATCGGACAAAGTAATTAAGACACTTTCATTTTCGCTGCGCTGAGAGCCAAGATTGTGAAAGTTAAAAGGGTATATTTAGATCTAGCGTACTTACCAACAATGCACTGTTAGCAAGCCCGTAGAAAGTAATACATCGATAGTTAACTATTTAGAGGTATAATGTATAATGCACTATTGTGTCATGGAGCTTGGATTCACTTTCACTCCAGGCTTTACAAATTTATATATGTAGAATTAAAACGCTTTTCCACCACTCCGCCCATGTGAGATATTAGAAGCCAAAATAGAGTGCATATTCTGTTGTATAAAGGGAGTATCATTAAGCCAAGATGGATAATCTTAATTAATAAATTACAAATTGTACAAATACCTATACAATTAAATGTGACTTTAAAATAGCGAAAATATGGGAATTGTTTTCTGTCTTCGGTAGAAATATTGATAAAGCTATTGGGATCAGGATCATTTAGATGAAATATTTGGTAGACGAATGCAAATCTCAAGAATGGGATTTCAGTATGAACATTTGGAACACTACTTTTACGGTTTTTACAATTCTTGCTACAGTGATTGAGTTGCTTTTGACGTTTATAGAAAATACTAGCATAGCTCGTTCTATTTACATAGAATCTACGTAGTGAAAGCCGCACCACAAAAATTGGACTACCCAACATTGGAAAATCAACAGGATTTTCCAGTCACTCATTTGAAGAATGTATCTCATTTCTTTGTACTACTACCTAACGACATAAATAACATGCTTGACTACATCATTACATTGTGATTACATTTAAAATCCTATCCCCGTCTCTCGCTAAAATGCTAAAAAAAAAGTCGCCCGAAATCGTACGCTCGACACGCCCCTGAATCATAAGGATGCACAAGTTCTCTATTGTCTAAAGTTCTGGACGAAGGCTTATTAGAATTATTTGGTTTAGAAATTCTGATTGCAACACGATAAAAATCTCGTATTTTCCAGCCTATTGTACTGAATGAAACTTAATAATTCACCGGCGCAGCAATTCTTAGGAAAAACTTGTTTCTGAAACATGCATGAATAAAATACTGATCTGAACAGTTCAGTTTAAAAAGAATTCTCAGACATGTTCTTGGAAGATCCATACTTTAAAAAATTTTACGTTGAAATCTTCATGAAGCTCCTCGACCATTTTAAAAATCGTTTTCACTCCTAAAGTCATAAAGTCATAATGTTGCACTAATGTTGTGAGTTATGATTAGTAAAATACCTGAGTATGAGAAAATTTATAAAATAAGGCACAAAACTAATTGAATAGTGAATAGATATATTTCCCATTTACTATTTGTTCTTGAGACAGATCAGGAGTTTGTAATCCAATACAACCAGACCACATACATTAGAAAGGACTGCTGCTGAATATCAACATCTCCCGCATCCCGGAAGCCCATATCGATTTTTATTTCCGTTCTCGGTGTCCGGGAAATCTGGAGAAGCTATGTAGCCGTCGTCAAAAGGAAAGGAATGCAGAGAAGCTCTGTATTTCACACAGTACCCGGATGAATGGGATTCAAACCTTTTCCGTGTTTCGGATTCTAAGGCTGAAAGTCGACGGGAAGTAGGGCAAGCCAGGCTTCCGGCCCCGTTAGGCTGCATAGGCATTAGGCATGAATAATGGGTACTATGCTTTCCCGTTGAAGAGGAGCGTCACTAGGCGATAATTTGGAACACCTTAAAATTTTAACTGTGAAAATCTTATTGACCAACCCACCATTTTAACGCAGTATAGCAATACATGTAGCAATATATTTTGAAAGCCTTATTATAACCTGCCTTCGCATCAGGCAAAACATCACCGCAAACCACTATGAATTATAGCTTCTCAATTCTCGACCCCGCCACGCGGATCTGTAACCTTCACCAAGACGTCATCCTAGATACCCGAGACCACAGCCAACAAAAAACTCGGGTTTCCACGGACTCGGGAATTTTCCATTCATCCGGCGCATGTTCGGGCCATGCTCCGCTCCGACTTCCCCGAATAAAATAGAACTACGTGGCTGAAACGTAGTATCTGACTAAAAGCTTTAATTTCCGTAGAACAAGGGAAGAACAGCAGGCTGGGAAATTGCAATAGTCAGGCATTTTCACACACGTAACGAAGATTTCGGTTGCAGAACGCCGTACGCCATTGTATTTTACAACCTAAAGATTTCAAATTCGAATTTAAACTTCGAGTTTTCGTATTTTCAGCGTCCAAATTGCTTTTTAAACTGAAGTTTTAATTGTTGTGTCAGTGCATAGGATAATGGTGGACGTTTGTGTAATTTCTGAGTGCACATTTTTATATTCCCAAAAGCCGGCGCTGGTCCGGCCAGCATTAACATTTTATGTGCGTGGGGGAAATAAGCAGTTCTATTGGACTAATTCCGCTACGTTCAATAAACAGAAACATTAAATATTTATTAAGTGAACTGTGAATAATTAAATAGTGCTTAACCTACCATTTTAATTTGCGAAAAAACTCTAGTGAATTTATTAGTTAAAAATCGTTCTTGAAAACTCAAAGCTCAGAACAAGCAGTCAACAAATATTTGGTTAGCCTCTTTTTATTTAATGTGTATGTCTTTGTAGCTACGCCGTCGAAATTCATTGAAAACAAGAATGCGCATTTAATGTTTGTAAATACGTACACTGGAATTTTATAATCAGTTGTGGAAAAGAAAACTTGTCCATGTGGTATACTGAAATAGTTGGGCAAGAATCACGCGACACGCGATTGATTCGAACGAAATATGACCAGGGTCAGAGTCAGAACAGAATCCTCATTCATTTTGATAAAGTGCTGCCGATGCCGATGCCGACTGCCAAGAGCGTAGTTTGAGACAGGGTTGCACAGCGTCGAGCTTCGTGGCCAAAAAATTGTATTATTTAATGAATGAACAATTTTACCATTTATTAAAAGTTTAAAAATTAATGCCTCGAAGAGCTGGAAACTTTTATAAAAAGCCCTTCAATACACCCTTAAATCATGAACGAGAATTTCGAAAATTGAAGTCGAAAATATCAGAAAATCTATAGTGTAAAATCATAGCATAGATTTAATCATATTTTTCAAAACAAATTTAAGGATTGATTTACTTAAATCATGAATCTAAATTCATGTTTTAAAGTTTATTAGTACCTACAACACAACGCACAACCCTGGTGGCCTGGCCGACTTAGATATGATAATGATTCGTGTACTGAATTTCGACCCTTAACCTTTTCTTCCGGCAACAGTAATAACAGATAAAGTATCATTGACTTTTCAAAAGGAAGAAACTGAAGTCAGAAGTTTCATAGAATAAAATCTAGCTTTAAATATCCTTCAACTGCAACCTCAATCATTAAAACATTGCAAAATTCTTGGCAGACGACATAGGCGAACATAAGGAAAAGTTCGTTCACATTCCCGACAGTCTAGTATGCGGTATTGATTACTTCATAATTATTTTTAGCGTCGCACGAGTCGAATTCTTAGTAAAAGTCTAATGCATGGCAGACGGTGTAGTTAAGCATATAGCTATACAAGCTACGAACGTAATAGTATCTATTGTATTAATTAAACAATGGATTGACGTAAGTTCGAGTAAGTCGGAATGTACTGCCTGTAAAGTCAACAAGACGGCATGTGACAATCTTGAGTGTCAGTCCAGGGTCAGTTTTTACTAGAAGCTACTGGAAGGCTATATGCCACGAATTGTGTAGCTATGGGTAGTTTTATTTTAATGAGGCTTTGCACTTATTGTAAAATTCTGGGGACTAATCGTTTAGCATTATGCATTTCTGGTATTTTTCCATACACCGTTCACTTATTAGTCGTCATAGCTGATGGAATGCAACTTTCATTAATCCCCTAACTTGCAGTTACAGTTGAACATACATAATAGCATGCTTTTGTGTTCAGAATTATGGTCAAATGCAGTTTCAGTATCATTTAGGTTAAGCCGTATTTTAAAGGCATTACTTATTCCATCAAGTCCTAATGCAGCCGAGATTCCTATACACATTATACTTGTATACCTGTATATATGTATTGCGAAATCCTGGCAGCCAACTTGGTTGGAATATGCTTGATCAGAGACTAGCCTGGCCGGTATCCAATTTCTGCAACATGCCAAAAGCTATAATTTGAAAATTAAATTCTACACGTGGTGGTAAACCGCAATAACCTCCAACATTCTTCTGGTAGTGCTAAATGCTAAACTAGGTATATGAGTTGCGAATAGTCTAATCCTTCCAGCATGCAGATGCAGATGCAAAGAGATATGTATTGTAGGAAAATGTCCCACGTGTAATACAAAATACAACTGCGGTATTGCTGCTGAGGCTTTGCAAAGCTGGACCGGCAAGCCCAGCTCATGAATGATGTCAATGTCCATGTTTCACAGCCCACGCTTTTCCCACGATCACGATTTATAATCCTGGATCACTGCTGTGAGACACGTGGTGATATTATAATTCTACCGAACGATGCTCCGGATCTGTTCACTGGGTTAAATTTTATCTTATTGTTAGATGCATTTTTAAGGCGCCAGACAAAATGCAGAATTAGTTGTTCCATTTTCATGAAAAAAGATTCACTACTAAATATTTTCGGCATTTTTCTTTCATTTTCTATAAGAAACTTTTAATGTGACAAAAGATGTTCCTTGAATGAATAATTTGTCCGTTCGAAAATAGTAAATTCAGTCAATATGAGGGCGGGTTTCAAATTCAAAATGGGGTTTTTATACGTTTTTAAGTCTTTATATTTAGGCATGTGCCCACCAGCTCCCAGTGCTAAACTAATGGACAATATGAAGTCAAATTTACTACATTGTCAATAGTATAGTGCACAAGCTAATAAATGATGGGTGAATGATTACGAAAAATCCTGATTAAATTTTTAATAGTTCATCACTGGTCTGTATTGGGTTCTTGACCCTTCAAATAAGCCCAATACTGATGCGCAGTTTTAACGTGAACGGAGCTATATGTAGCAAATCTGAATTCTACTTGTTTACGATTTAGCAATAAACACAGCTCCTATTTTTATCCGTGCTTGGCATTTCCATTTACAAAATCATATTAGCATTATATGGCCAGGCTGTTTTTACCTAGGGTCAATGCATAGCTCGATTATACGATAGATTCAGAAGAGCCTTGATTTATTATTAATATTGGAAAAGTTCATTGTACTCTATCTGGCTTGACTCTCGCTTCTGTATTACGGTACGCTTCGATAAGCCCTAATCGAATAATCCCAAAGAAAATACAAGCGATGTATTATTGGCTGCAATTCTTCGACAACTCCAATGCCAACAAAGACGCACTTATAAACTCAAAAACTGGTCAATCTGATTAAATCAGTTTTTGGTTGATTTGGATACGGTCTTCAATGTATCACTATGTTATGCGTTTTCAAACATGAAAGTAAACAGAGAATTTCATGCTGATTAGCACGGAGCGGGATTTCATCGGCAAGATTGTCAAGTTGTTGTGTAAGATTTGTCCGAGAAACCAGTATGTTCAGGTTAAGGTATATCCCGTTAACCTTAGGAGTAGGAGTAGATATCAGTACGTATGTCTACAATACTTCCGAATCCGAATCCGAAGATAGTTTTGAATTGTGAATGTGAATGGGCTGACCCCAATATCTAGCTATAAATACATACAATAATACAACTGAACATCTTGAACAGCCTTAAATTGACTTCCGCCTGACAATGCCGACGCTAGCGTTTATTTATGATATGCTAATTACACTAATAACACTAATAATTTAAATTGTGTTATTTTTATTTTCAGATTTACTCCGCTTTCTTCTTCATGAGACTTGGATAATCGGAAATTCAAGAAATTCATTAAATTTCAATCTGAAATTAGTACCTACTTTTAACTTTAGAACTTTATTGAACATTGACGTATCATAATAGATACAACAATTTTGGATTTGGACTCCAAATTACGTCGAGTTACCGTCTAAATAAAACTTTAATCCAAACCTTCGAGGTCAGAAATCGACTTGAATTTGAAAAGGACTCGTTTTATGGGTGAGTCATACTCTTACTAATTCTGCGTACGCCGTATCGCGTCATTTAACAATTTTAAATAGTAATTACATAATTATCGGAACACGAGGCATGCCAGTACCAATTTGTAATGTGTTGTTTTTGCAAATACGACGCCAGACGTAATTTGAAACATGTAGTGTAATTCGAGATATAGTGCGTCTGTCTCTTTCTATCAAAAATCAATATCTCCTCGTGGAAAAAGAAATGCGTAATTGTTTTTCAGTCGCCGAATTCTAATTAGGCCAAATACGCTAAGACAACATCACATGATTCGTCGTCATAAAATATAGGCCACTGAGAACGTAATTTAAGTCGAGTTTTAATGAAATGGAGCTTTGGCATCGCATGATGCTTAAGGCCATATTTCAAGACTGAATTTCGGGATTAACTCGTAATGCTAGCAGCTAGCATATATGGACACACTTTCCATGAACTAGCCTTACACGGACCCGCTAGAATTCGGTCTCACAATATGACCTTAACTAGAAGTGTAAATAAAGACGCACTAGGCATCGTATGATACCTTACTTAAGGTACCTCGTCTAAACTGAGACGCCAGAAATAGACAAATTTAAATAACAGTAATTGTCACATGTTGGCATTTGCCAGTAAATAGGAACGTTTTTGGAACGTAAACTTTGGTAATATAATGTATCGCCGACTAATTTGCCAAAATGACTTATATAAATCTGTTCTCTAGCCTTGATTGCCATTTTCTAAGTAGCAGCTACAAGACTATGTATAACGTCTATGTTAAACATGCGATCACATTCTCTGCATAATAATCTCAGGTGCAAAAACATGTGCCTTCAATTTTCTACAGCACGTTACGTAACACTATGAAAGTAGAAAAGGCACTATTGTAGTATTTGCATTTGCATCCCTGTAGCTCATTCTTGTTTCCAAGATTTGAGACCGGATTTAATGATTCCTAAAGTCACATTTCAGTCCATGCATTCAACACGTGCTTACTGAATGCATCATAGCATTTGTCTTCCGTCTTTTGCCCTTCTGTCATCCGCCTGCCGCCTGGATGCTGCTCTCATGTTAAGTTTTCCAGCACAACAGGTCCCATAAATGTCCATGAACAATGTCCAACTGTCCTTGTGCCTTATAGGTTCATTAAAAAAAGGCATACACATGCAGGAACACATGTTAAGTTAAGCGGATTCAGGGTTGGTTGGTCTTATTTTATTTGAGCATTTTGGGACTGACGCTCTGCTACGTCAGATTCTTAGTGGTCAAGGTCCGAAATTATTAGTGCTTACCTTACAGTAGTAGATGCTATATATGCTACCCGAGCTACAACTTATGAATGCCCAATTTTGTCATACATTTACGTTAACCATATATCTTGAACAGGATTAATTAAGTATAGATTTTTCTGCAACGGGGATCAATGGTACAGGACTTATTTTAAGGGTTTTTGATCCAAATAGTCCGAATTTATGACTAATCGGCAATCGGCACTGAGAACCGTTGACCTAGATACCAATTCCGCGGTCAAATTGCATACATAAACTGTATAAGGTAAACACGGAAATAATAAGACTGTTCTGAAATATATTTGAAATCCGCCTGTTCGAACACATTTTGTTGGGAAAAACGTGGCTTAACCTTTTAAATTGAACCAAAGGGCATATAGGTAACTCACTAAAAATAATTCTCGGGATCTATAGACAGATTAGGTTAGAATAAATTAAGGTAATAACAGGTCATAAATTTAACAAGTTTTAGTCGACTAGGCATATTTAAAAGACACAATTTCTGGTTTCAAATTTAAATTGGTAGCATTTAATAAACGCTTCGCCGACAAAGTAGCATGAGGCAAATTTTCTGGGCTTAAGTTTTAGCTTGTTCGGCTGTACATTTAAAAATTGTCACCCGTCACAGAATAGAAAGTTAAAAATGAACAGCTAATACATATACACATAATGAGGGCAATGTAAAAGGTAATTTTTGGTGTACTACACTACCTTAATTTGTACGGACGACGACTTTGTCCAAAGCTAAAGATTATCAACCCCCTTGCCTTTTTGGACTCATCCTCGTGAACGAACGGCAGACGAGGGGTCGTTGAGACCATAAATATTTAAAGCTGAGCATATTGAGCTTCCTCGATCCATTCTCTGCTCAACTCTTCTTTCAACGCCACGTACTTTTTGACTTGTCAATTTGTCATTCCCTCACGTTTCGTGTTCCATTTTTAAAACAATAGTTTCCTTCTTTTTTTAAACAAAGTTATTTTACCAGCTTACAAATGGGGGTTTTATATGCATTGATTTTGTATAATAATAGTAAATCGTTAATACAATAGACAATTTCCGGTTGTGTTTTCCAAAGCAACAAAACTGAGTTTTTAGACGAGTTACGGGATTTTAGTGCTGTTACGTTAATAACGTAACACAAAGACTTGATTTTTCCTTTTCGTAGCAACGAGCTACGAGATTTACGAGTGAGTTAGTGAGTTTTCCAGTTTATTTCGAGTTACAAACGCGTGAAAGCACACGCGTTTTTACTACTGTCCAAGAACCTAGTCGGCGTCATCATTGACCGACAAGTTACTACAACTTCCGAGACTCCCTTTATGGGTAAAATTGAAATTTATATTATTTTAATTAAAATTTAAATCGAAGCGCACATAAAGCGGTTACAGCGTTATAACCTCGAGGGGGTTGCAAATTGCAAATACGCCCGTGATCTTGAGAGCAAGCTCGGCTTCGGTTGAAGCGCTCTAAGAAAAGCGCAGCAGTACTGTTTTAGCGCAGTTTTTATTCCATTGATATGTATATCTCCGCTTAGCGAGCGCGGATGCGCGAATGCTTAACCGAGTTGAAATTTAATTGATTTTTGTGTATCTTTTCTGCAGATTTGTGGAAAATCCGTGAACAAGAAAAAGGATTATTGTTCGGAGAAGAACGTGGAAATGGCTTTGGATCGCTATCTTGGAGCGGGGGCTGGGCCTGTGAGTGGCCCAGCTGACTCGTTACACCCCCTATCCGCCCCCAACCCCACCCTCCATTCCCTTCGCTATCAACTCCTCGGCTCGGCCACCCAGGTCATTATCTAGCATCCCCCGACGAGGAACGAGCCGATCAAAATGACCTGAGCTGCCCGCTTGAGGGCGCTCAGTCCAGCAGCAGCGAAAGCAGCTGCAGTGGGAGTAGTGGAAGCGAAGATGAGGACGAGGACGAGGGACCGCAGCCCAAGGGGCGGGACAAACTGTGGCCTGAGGGACGTCCGCTCCCGTTTCCGCAGTGGGAGAGCCAATCACCGACAAGCGTCTACTTCCGTGACGTGATTGAATATGAAACTTTTGCTGGACTCGTTGAGTTGATTTCTCAACAAACTGTTGCTACGCATAAATACAATACTGTCGACAATTTCATTAGGTAAATGCCTCGCATTTCACCATGATTTTATCCCATTTAATGAGCTTTGACCCTAATATGACCCCTCATTTTGGCATTTACAGATTCTACAGAGCATTCAAGAAATCAAAAATTGAATCCTTGGAAGACTTCTACCGCGAGTATAAACCGCCGATTACACCCTGTCATTACACCTGTGTTGGATTGGCTTTGGAATTAATTAATCGCTTGAACACTTCACTTCCGGGGCACCAGTACGCTGTCAACAAGTTCTACGTCGTTTCTTGTGAAGAGGTATGTAGTCTGATATGCGCCATATGACCTAAAGTAATTGCGAAATAGACTTCATGAACGCATGGCTAATCCGGATTATCCTTTGAAATGAACAGGTCATCGAAACAGTTGACTCTTACGTCGGAAACGTGCCGCCGTGTGCAAAAACAGTAGAAAAGGAGCATGTAGCCGTTTGCCTGAAGATTCAAATTGGCGATAAAAATGGATTTCTGCTTCTGGACCCGGGGTACCATGTGTCTCGCGTCGTTACTGTAATGGAAGATGGACTTTATCCGCATACCGGTAATTACAGCATTGCCTTCTTAAAGCCCAGTCATTCAGGAATATTAGGTTAATTGCTAATCCTAATAATTGCTCTTTAGGAATGTTCGTTCAAGGACCAGATGGCCCTGCCAGGAAAGAATACGAGTATACCATGATTACACCAAATTACATTTCGTGGTCAGTGTCGGAAATGAAGTCTGGAATCCGTACGGCTCATACGAGCCTGATTTTCAGCGGACGAGCGTTCAAAACCGCTGTGGAAGTCGCAGAGCGTCGTAACTTGATGTACGAATTCAAGTCCGTTCTTCGCCGTGACCCAAAGGGCAATATTCTGGCTGGGCTCTATTTTCCTATCATTCCGGTAAGCTGGTTATCTCAAATACGAGTCAAAAACACATTTATTAATTCGAATTTTCTAAATTTTCCACAGGAAAACCCGAAAGTAACGCTATTCTACATGGAAAACAACAAGCGTCACACGGTGAAACTGAACGTGGTACGAAATTTCAAGGATTCCCATGAAATTCGCGAGTGCGAATATCAGACAGGAATGAAACGTGGAAAATTGCTGCAGAAATTGAATGCTATTGGAAGACTCTTGCACGATGAAGGCTTCATTCAAGAAACAATTCAAATCAATGAAAACATCATGTCTATTTCTGAAGGGAATTAAAACTTTTTTTAAAAAAACTAAAAAAAATGTACAATTGCTTGAATGTAATGACTTTTATGAAATTTCTTAGATTTTAGTTGCATGCACTTTACTTTTTAATAATGAATTTTAACAGTGAAAGATTTGAAATACTGGAACGAAAGGTTTAGTTTATTTGCTCTAAAAATAGGGATTATTAAATTAATTTACATGAAACTACTTACACGAATAAAATTAACTATGAATGCGTACAATGGGATTCTTGATAATTGATAATTATTGCAAACGGTGAGAAACATTTCCTTATGAGTAATGAAACTTTAAATATACTATCAAGAATGGCATAATGTGTAAATAAATATGAAGTTAATTTTAATCAGTGGAATAATTTGTTTCAAACTTTAATTAGACTGTAAATTAACAAAAATACATGGTCCAAGTCGTAATTAAAAATAATAAATTGATTTGCTTTTTGTGCGTCGTGTCATTTGAATTCTGAAGATTATACTAAATTCTTGCATTGTTACAAATAGTTAGCTGTGGTTTTAATTTTCAATGGAATATCTGAACTATGGTCATAGAGAAATTCTCCTCAAAAAGTCGTCCAGCAAAAGGTTAGAATAGTAGTTAAAATCAGTTTTTATCAGAGTGTGCTTAAATCCAAAAAACCCGTATTGACCTACTTCAAAGCGTCCGGCGTGAATTGAGCGCCGTCAATTGAGCACCGTCGATTGAGCGCGGCCCAATTGAGCGCGGACCCGATTGAGCGCGGACCGATTGAGCACCGTCAATAGAGCGCCAGTCCATATTACCGACTAACTGTGTGTTTATGATATTATTTTAGTTAGGTTAGGTTATTACGTGCTAAAGACACTGGATTCCGTGGGTTGTACGGTCCAGCCCCCGCAGGGTTAGGGCGGGTCACGGTTGAGCTCAATTGACGGTGCTCAATTGGGACCGCGCTCAATCGGGCTCGCGCTCAATTGACGGTGCTCAATTGACGCGGAATCACTTCAAAGTACACCACGGCATTCTAAGTACCTTTTTGAATCCATTGCGAAAATCTGGGCTAACTATGGTGTAGATAAATGGATTTAAGGCGCTATTAGTAAATCCTAAGAAACCAGCTATTCGAAATGGAATTATTGGCGGAGCGTAGCCTGGAATAAGTGCCAGAAGTGTGAATATCAAAAACGGAGTCCAGCATATAAGAAATGCGCCAGTAACTCCAGCTAACACCTTGGCTGCCCTGCGTTCTTTTGAAAGCCGAATTTCATTTTTGGTCCCTTGATTTCGGCGGGTTCCAATTTCATCGTCCCCACTGG
>VNWX01002455.1:0-12083 GCA_009869905.1 Ceratophysella communis | reverse complement strand
AGGTCGAACCTTGTCAGTATAGCTGACGACTTTGAACGGTGAAGTTGACCTCTGTGCCTCACGGTGATGATGAGGCTGCATAGTCCGGCATACTTTCTTAGTTTGTGGAACGTAAGTGGGATGGCCCATTGTTTCCAGCGGTAGATGTACAAAACAGTATGCTATTGTTAACAGAATTACAGCAGATATTTTCGAGTCCATTTTCAAGGAAGCAAGCTGATCCTATGAGTTTCTTCCGCTCTGATATCCAGCCAGACGCAAGACTGGCTACCAGACGACGGGGTTGAAGTTGAACCTTGAAAATTGAAACCGAAGATTATAATGCCAACAAAAAATGACCTAGTGTTCACTGGAGCATGGAGCAGGTGTATCTCAAAAAGGCCTACGTGCGGGATGAAAAAGACTCAATGGATTCCAATTATTTGTACAGATTTTGGACGCTGTTTACTTAAGAATACGATAAGATACCCGGCTAACACTTCTTCAGTAAAATTTCACCTGGAACTTGATGCTACGAATGGTGGCGAATGCTGACGCCCAAGCAAAGAAACAGTTCTAAATTCGAAACACCATTTAAATTCGTACGTAGTAGCGGCTTTTCCTCTTAATGGTATGCCAGATACCAAGTTGGAGATACACGCGTAGGCTGAATTAGGCGATAATGCATACTTCAATTTATTGCTGCATTAAAATATTTAATTAAAATTATGTATAGACTATAAGTATTGGTATTTCGCTATCTTACGTATTTCGTCCCGGTAATGAAATATCTACTAATTAAAAATCTGATTTACCAGCATTCCGGGTCGAAAATCAAAGGCAAATGGTCACAAACAAAATTTCGGCTATTGAACCGACTCCAGCAGTTATAATAATTCCAATATGGAATTCGGAAGTGTACTGCTAGAAATCTAATTTGTACATCACAAGAAGAAGCCAGGAGATGGTGCATTGGATTCCATTCGTAGAGAATATTCGGAAGGGCTGTTAGATTCAAGCGCAGCTTTTCAGAGGCAATGACCCCGGTCACAAATACGTCTTCCATATGAAAAATTGGATAGTTCAAACTTGCTTCGTAGATTCTTTCCAAAGCCCGTCTTCCTAGAACGTAGATATAGCCAGCGACGTAGTCAGGAAAGTTATCTCTTGGCCAAAACTGCATGGGTACAAACCATTTGGAGTTTGGGTCACGGATTGGGGTTGAATTTTGGATTAAATGTCCACCCACGAAGTCTAGGCGTTGTTCAATTCCGAATATTGATTCAAGGTATGTGTAGAATCTGTAGAGATTCAGATGGACATCATCGTCGATTTTGATTACGAATTCAGCCGCAGGGCAATTGTTACGAACCCACTTCAGCATTCGTAAGGTTTTCTGGGTTAGGCGTAAGTAGGCTTCTGGCATGTTGTCCAGTACGATGTCTTGGTACATTCGGGCTTCTTGTTCCACGTTCTCCTGCATTTCGTAAACTAAATATTAGAGCTACCACTGAATCTGCCCGATAGAACATATGTCTTGTCCATTAACAATTTACCTGTATCGACGGATCCGGAGACATGCCGATGAAAAATAACAAAACATTACGCCGTGGGCGGATGTCCCGTTCGTTGGTCCGAATTCCTTTGTAATTGTTGATGTGCAGTTTCAAACCAGCTCGAGTTTCATTCCGAGCGCGTCTGTTTTCTGGTGAACTGATGACCATAAATAACGTGAAGATGTTGTATCCGTTTTCCTGTGGGTCAAATCAAAGGTCTTGGGTCAATATCAAGCATAGTTATTCAGCCATCAGCATTTCTGAGACATAACGCAGCAGAATGGAGCGCTTATGTATATATTACTGTAAGACAAAACAAATTTACATTGCAAGGTTCCGGCTGATAAATGATAGTAGAAACTTCCGGTTGGACCTTCACAGCGGCAATTGACCCCAACCCTGACGCCAACGCAATCCCAGCTGACAACGCCTCCAGCTCATCGGGGTCGATTTCCGGTCCAGATTTAAGAAATAAAACAATAGGCGTCACCACAAGAATAGTAAAAAGAACGGAAATCATGTTCCCTCGACGTCGCCTTAATTTAATCTGGAATCTGGGCACCACCGCTGCAGTCTGCTTCTTGACACCCATGACTCGGAGTGGGCAAGGTTGACACTGAGGGAGTGATGACCGTGACATGACTGTCTGTGACCGTGGACCCTGTCACCTGTGCCCTGCCGCTTGACACTTGATATGTAGCGATGACGATGATGATGTAAGATAAAAAAGATTGTAACTTTCGACGAAAAGTGAATCAAATGAATTCAAAAGTCGCGGCAAAATTGTCTAAGACGCTTTAAATTTTACATGAATTACTTAAATATAAAAATTAATTTCCAATTAAATTAACTGGCACGAAATTACAGCGGTAAATGTTAAAATTCTATGAGATGCAGGGTATAGGCAGAGACTTTCGGTTTTTATTGATCCCCTTGAACCTAATCTTAAATTGCTTGTCCTGTGCGGTATCAAAGTTTGTGGTTAAATGTAGTAAATCCATAATCATGTCCCACATCACAGTAGAATAATTACAGAATTTAACGAGTTATTTTAGACGTTTTCGTTGGGATTGGGATTGGGAATCCAGGTAGAAAACCACAAGCCTCACTCAAGTATTATTACCATTGACCTCCTAATATAGCCCTTATTTATAACTGATATTTTATCATAATAGCTCAATTCCTTAAAGTCTAATCTAAATCATGAATGAGGTCAAGCTCAGGTCCAGTACTCAGGTACATAGTATAAAAAGTTTTACAATGGCTTGTGATTCTGAAGCCTATTTTTGCATCAAAGTAGAATAATTACAGAATTTAACGAGTTATTTTAGACGGGATTGGGAATCCAGCTAGAAAACCACAAGCCTCACTCAAGTATTATTACCATTGACCTCATCCTAATATAGCCATAGCCCTTATTTATAATTGATATTTTATCATAGTAGCTCAATTCCTTAAAGTCTAATCTAAATCATGAATGAGGTCAAGCTCAGGTCCAGTACTCAGGTACATAGTATAAAAAGTTTTACAATGGCTTGTGATTCTGAAGCCTATTTTGTAATCAAAAACTTGAATAGTTGGAGATATTTCACTTAAATTTATTTAGACGTTTATTCTAATTCATTTTTCATAGTCCCATAGCGTGTACGGGTCATTTAAGTAGTGAGGTCGGGTAGAGGTCAAGGTCAGGTAAGGCACCTTAAACCTGTTTCGTATCTATTTATCTAAATGACGCTTCCCGATTTTTTGTAAAGTTTAAGCATGATTTTAATAGAGAATGATGCCGCTTAGTAGATATAGTAAGTTGTGTTCAATTTCTTCGGTCCCCGGGTGTCGCGTAGACACAGTTTTTTAAGTCAAGGTCGGGTCATCCTGGCTTCATACTCGAAATTATGGATAGATTATTCTTGAACTTTCTGCTACAATTTCTTAGCAACGACCTGAAATGCGCATTGTCCATCCATTGAAAATAATTGTCCGTACACGAACGAAGCCATCCTACTGTAAAACGTCATGTTAAATCAAGTGAATGCACCCTTCTACCGGGTAATGGAACTCAGACACGAAAGATTTCCGGGTATTTCTCTGATTTCAGGATTTTCAAGGTTATCCTGTTGTCGAACCCAATTTTCTAGGTAGTTATTTATCTATCTCTCAGGAATAACCCTGTGGTGTTTTTCCGATACTTTAGCTAGCTTCCGCTTTGCGTGGGCTAATGTAATGTAATGGCAAGTTGACCCAATCAGTCCATTAAGGGATGAAAGTGCTTTGTAGAGCCATGCTCAATACTAAAAATCAAGGCGATGGTAAAGATTAGCGTGTGTGTTTTCCCCAAAATATCTAATCTTAAGTGCTTTTTAGTAATTTGGCACAACGGCCCTAATACTTTCCGTGTTGTAATCTAATTAAATGAAATTTCTGTAGAGTGGGGTCTAATTACAATACAGCTCGTCAAAAACAAGATAGCCAGTATCATATTTGACGAGTGAGGAGTAGTTTGACAAATTTTGTTCGAAAGGTAGAGAGCTACAGACATCATGCAATTAAGAAATAATATTTTACCCACAAAAGATAGTTCAAATTTGCTTCAATATTTCGAAAAACATCGAGGAACGCCGGTGAAGGATTTGAATCACTCTGAAAATGGTGATGATACTCAAGTTGAAATTGAATCTGGAAGCTGTCGATCGAAGTTCTGCTGCTCAGAAGCGGAGATGGACAGGATATGCTGGGCAGAACCAAACCAAGAACATCTTCCATTTGCATTTTGTCGGGATACGAGTCTTCACGGCCTAAAGGTCAGTTTACATTAACGTTTGAAGCGAAAGGTCTAAAGGTCTTTAAACGTAAAATCTTAATTTCGTGTTACAGTATATTGGCCAGCCCGAAAGACATCTTGCTGAAAGGTAATTGCTTTACGAATCGAGTTAAGAATCTGCATAAAAGGTCGCAAATTTAAATTAATCGTTATGACTAGGATATTCTGGTTCGTGGCCTTCGTAACCGGCGTCGTAGTAGCCTGTTACCTTATCAATGGCGTCTGGCAGAAATTCAACAGTAGTCCAGTGATCGTTTCGTTCCAAGATAACGGATGCAGCAATTTTTCAGATCCCATTTCCGGCTGTAACAATTTGTAATGTCAATAATGTCTTGAAAAGCAAGGCATATGAGTACCTGCGGTAAATGCATAACTCGAACCTACCATTAAAATTGTACATATAGCTTTTTGCTAATTTAAGTAAACTGATTGATTGCCCTATTCAGCGCTAGCGATCAAAAGAACCTCGACCTGACCAACCATGTTTGTGACTCGGCTTCTAAAAGCTTTAGTCAGAAACTGGGCTATCAATCTAGCGGAAACGAGAGATTTAAAGCGATTAGACCACCTCGTTCGAACAGCAAGGCGGAAAAGAACCAGGATGTCAAGGAATTCCTGAATCAAGTGAAGATTTAACTTCTAAATACATATATTTGTAGTCCATAATTGCCCATACGGAAGGATTCATCTAAAATTGGTATTTCAAGCAATAAATAAATTTTGATTTGATCAGGCTGCCCAGAAATGCAACAAGATGATCGTGAAGTGCATGTGGGAAGATAAAATCATTGATAACTGCACGAGCATATTTCAACCGATTGAAACGGACTTTGGGAAATGCTGTTCCTTCAACATGATACCCCTAACGTTGCTCCTGGTTTACGAGTAAGAATTTAGAATTTCCGAATTGCGGGTAGGGTGATCTGTCGATAAAATTACCCCCGAATTTCAAGCACATTTTTTACGACAGAAACGACACGCGTGACAAAGAAGACGTTGTAGCAAATTGGATCAGAGAAGACATCAATTATGGATTCCTTATTGCTCCAAAACAGAAAGGATATTCCTGGTGTTCCACCGGAGAAGCGGCATCCTCGAAGATTAAGACGTTCTGGAAAATCTTATGGCTTATCACTGCTTTTGGATCCGCAGTTGACGGAGTATTTTTGTACTACTGCAGATTCAATGGGGTTTCAGGTAACAAAAATGGGAAACACATTGGATTCTATTCTGTCACAAAATCTGTATTCTAATTTGCGACCATAATGCTTAGCTAACCACACATCTCCCGATTGATGTACCCCATGTTGTGGATAACGGTGTTTCCGTGCAGCCGAATTATGAAACGTTTATCCGGGTCACCCCGGATGTAACAACGGCGGCGTCTACAGTTGTCGATATAAGTCTTGTAAGTTGGGCAGAGATTTCTATTGCCTGATTTGATCACCTAACTTTACGCAAAAAGTGAACGCAAAATCTAAATTTTTAAATACAATATTTAATTTAGGAAAAACGTGGATGTTATTTCAACGGCGAATATTCTCTAAAATTCTACAAGTATTACACAGTTTCGAATTGCTTCGACGAATGCATTGCGAATTTAACACAGGAAAAATGTAAATGCGTTCGGTATTACATGCCTCGTGAGTAAATATTTTTAAATTTTTTAACCTCGTTTGAAATTTGTGTAACTGAATTGGTATCACGCAATTAACAGGTGAATCCAATGGGACTCTCTGTGGACCGAAAAATTTCGAATGTACAGCCAGCGTAAAACGTAATTACTGAATTATAGAATTGCGTGACTGCCGAAGTACCAGTTGCTTGAGGTTCCGATGGCTAATTTAATTATGTCTAAAATTCGATTTTAGAAAGCTTTGTCGAAAGTGGATTCATGAACAATTGCACGGAATGCCTTCCTACTTGTACTGAAATTACGTATACCACGGAAATGTCAGTTTCTCCGCTTCGACAGGATGTGGATATCTGGATGCGAGAAATTAGCGATGGAGCTTTTGTTTCGGATGAGTGGTAGCACATTTATTTCTATAATTTGTCAAAAACGATGTTTCAACCGTAATCACCGTGTTATTTTTCCGCAGGGCCAACAAAAGCCCGGCCATTGTGCATATTTATTTTGGTGAAGATTCAATGTACCCGAAGATTCGGAAGGAGCTTTATGGATTCACGGATTTGATAGGTAACAGCATTGCTACGAACAGTCTTATGACATGTTAAAAACGATCGCTAAAACAGCTTCTAATACCGACTTTAGCCAACACTGGCGGCCTACTAGGACTCTGCCTAGGCTTCAGCGTTCTAAGCCTTCTAGAAGTGATCTATTTCTTAACGATACGAGCCTGGTTCAAAGTACGACTGAAGCGAAGAACGCTCAAACTTCTAGGTAACAGTATTGCTACGAACAGTCTTATGTTAAAAACGATCGCTAAAAGCATCTTAATGCCCAATTTAGCCAATACTGGCGGACTACTAGGACTCTGCCTAGGCTTCAGCGTTCTAAGTCTTCTAGAAGTGATCTACTTCTTAACAATACGAGCCTGGTTCAAAGTACGACTGAAGCGAAGAACGCTCAAGCTTCTCGCCACTCGCGTGGTCGGAATTTGGCAGCGACTTCGTGGAAGACTCCGAGATCCTAATGAAGATGACCGCGTCCTTCCTTTCGTCACACAAGTGGACTATCTATCAACTTGGAAGGCCAATACTGAAAAATCAAATCAACAGAACAAAACGGAAGCTGATCTCATTGTTGGGGAAGTTGCTCCTTACTATATGAACAGAAAAAGCTTGGGAACGATTAGTCGGGGTTTGTCGCCTAATTAAAAGGTACCTACCCAGTATTACAACCGTACCTAATATTTGGAAGTTCTGTCCACGAGGTGTGTTTTATTGGCTGAATTTATGTAACTTATTTACTAAAATACTAAACTAAAAGAATCTCATTTATAATGATAAAAACTAATTGAAAATGGTTTACACGATTTCTCCAGCTAAACGGTGATTTGTTTTATAAAATAGATTTTAAAATTAATGGGCAGATGGGCAAATAAAATTGAGGACGGTGACGTAACAAAATTTAATTAAATATTGACCATAGCCAAGCGGAAGGGGATCTTTAGAACCCAGGCAATCAAACTGTAAAGTAAATGAACTTCGACACCAATAGACAGTTTATGTTATAGATTTTTGACTAGGACACAAGTTCTTATGATTTTACCAATGAAAACACGCAAGTTCCCAGAGTTCATTCAGCTGAATTATTTTAGTCATAAATCGCGTGCTGGAAGTCAAAAACCAGAATTTTACAGCAATGCTGATTCCTAATACCCAGGGTTGGCTGTGCAAGTACCGGAACAGCTAAAGTAGGTTAATGTAGCTTGAAACACGCAATAAGATCAATGGATTTCAACCAACTTTTACCCATACTTTGTACCGGAAATCGGACTGAATTATTTTAATACGTACTATTGGCTTGAACCACCTGATTTAACTTTTTCCGCTGTATCAGAAATGGTGAACTTGTAAGTGTATCAAATTTTCATGGTACCTCTCTTAGCATTGCGGAAAAACAAGTGTTTGATGTCATAGCTTAAGTACTAGTAAAACCCCATGTATGTAAACACTACTTATTTAACTGGTAAATTATTCTGTCGCATTATAAAGACAACCATCAGTCTGGTGGCCTCTGGCCCAAAAATTTAAGTTTCGTGTAGTACATCAAGAGCTTTAGATTCCCGTCAGGAATTTAACGCCGTATTGCGGAACTAAATAGGTTGACTACTCCCCATGTATGTGGTACAGAAAATTTAAAATGCCCTAAAAGTGGGGATAATATGTGAAAAAAGGAAGTTAGAGTTAAGAACGGGTGAAGAGATTATGAATGGGTCCCACCGGGTTAGAAATTTTTCCGCTGCCAATTTTTCATTGAAATATTCAGTAAATGTAACGACATGAGGTCCATAAATGCTAGATTATTTGAGTTTTGACTAATTATTGATGATTACTGAACATTTCCAAGATCAAGTCCCTTAACTCCGTTCCATCATTTCCTTACTTGTTCGTTTAGTTAGCTAAACACATGTTTAGCTAAAGTAGGTCATATATCTACCTTGGAGCACGCAAAGATCAATCGATTGATGAGCAATGCTAAGAATCGTGTGCAACGGGGAAAGCGTTTAACGTCATATACCTTGGTTTAACTGGATTTTTACCCATCAGTATTTAGGATCCTGTCACAATAAAGTAAACACTTCAGCCTTCACTTCATAAATAAATACCTGCGCGTTTCATGCTCTAAGCTCATTAGTAGCTATGTGTACCGGAAATCGGGCCAGATTATTTTAGTACTTGGATTAATTCACCTGAATTCTTTGAACAAACCTGTCTCAGAAATGTAAAGCTTTCACTCTAATCACAGTTTAGGTTTCGAATTGCGGAGAGGAAGCATCGAGTTCAAAGAATGTCTGCAAGTTATAATCTACAAAGTCCGAATTCGGCGATTTCACCACAGTGCTCCACGAGTAATACAGCCACCTGGGAAGATTTGCATATTGATAAAGTATTCGTTCGAAGAGATACGTTGGGAAGCAGAAAAGATGAGCGAAAGTCCAGGGTGAAAGGTCGATTCAGTATTTCGAGTGCAGATGGTGAAAAGGTGTCAAAATGTGGTCAAATTCAGAAAAGGAGAAAGTTTACTGGTTGGATTGAGCCGCCTCCGAATTCCATAATTTTTGAATTTTTCAGTCAAACGAGTCTACATGGGCTTCGGTACATTTCACAGCCTAAACGGCACTTGACCGAGCGGTTAGTTCCTTCACCGAAGTTTCCGAATCAGACTTAATTCTAGTAAAAATTTAGAATTTCTTGGGTAGCTAAATAAATTGTATTTTCTATTTCTTAAGCATCTTCTGGGCATTTTGCTTCTTCGTCGGCATTAGCCTTTCCATATGGCTGATTAACGACGTTTGGAGAAAGTTCAATGACAGTCCGATTATCGTGAGTTTTGGTTCCAGTGAAATTCCAGTGGATGAAATTCCATTTCCGGCCATTACCGTTTGCAATATGAATAAGGTTTTACGGAAGCAAGCGAACCAGTACATCAAGTAAGACTGTTGTTGATAAGGTTTAAAATTTTCTTCAATTAGCTTCACGAATTTATATTCCAGCAAAGCCACCGCTTCCGCCAATACCAATTCTACCGAAACAGAAGCTTTGAAAACTGTATTCTATCTCGACCACGTCTGCTCCCAATCGAGTTCATTTAGTAAAATATTTAATTATTCTTTAAATCGTGTGTGCTGTCAATGCTTCGCTGATTCAGAAACTAACGGATCTGGATAAAAGTGAATCTGGGAGGCATTTCAAAGGATTCTTTCGAAATGTAAAAGGCTTAAAATATCGTATGTAGAAGCAATAGCACAGCACACGGCTGAATTGGCTAAATTTTGTATTTTATAATTAAGTCTTCTCAGCTCTGTATGGACATGATTCCGCTGTGCGTCTGGCGTGATAACATCCGGTCTTGCTTTGAATTGTTCCGGCATATTGAAACGGGTAATGCGATTAACGCTACGACGATCTGACCTGTGTTTGGGCTTAATTATAGGCATTTTCTCCCCACAGATCTTGGAAAATGCTGCACGTTCAACATGATTCCTCATAAGCTTCTTTTGAAATATCGGTATGTGTGGCCTATCAGACTATACTATCGATTCAACTGTACTAAACTAACCCACTGGCATTATTTCAAGGCGAAGCCAGAACGCTAGGCCCTTGAATAACGAAGAAATTCTATGGCAAAACTCCAGCTTGGCCCTGGAAGATCTGATTCCGAAAACGTCATTCGAGCGAGTTAACCTGTCACAGCGTCCGAGACGAGCCTTGAGTGCTGGTCGATCTTATGGCTTGTCCTTTATGCTTCGACCAGATATCGATCAGTACTTTTGTACGACTTCGGATTCAATGGGATTTCGGGTACTTGGAATTTACGATTATACGAAGGCTTTAAATTTATCTTAACAGCATCTTCGGATATTGTCTTCAAGCTCGTGACCCATTTGCCAATTTCAATGCCGAGCGTGATTGACCTAGGCTTGGCCTTGAAACCTAATGCAGAGATATTTATCAAAATTCGTGCAGACTTGACATTGGTAGAAGAGAATATTCGGCAATTTCCAATGGTAAAATTTAAAAAATCGAATTGGATATTTCGAATTTGCTTTATTGTTCGAAAAATTTTGCACAGGAAAAACGAAATTGCTACTTGAAAGGTGAATTTGATTTGAAATACTATCGCTACTACACTCGACTGAATTGCATTGATGAGTGTATAACGGATTGGACATTTCGTGCATGTCAATGTGTTCGATATTTTATGCCAAGTGAGTATTGACAACGAATACTTGAATGGACAAAATGTCTATAACTGTGCGCATTTTAACCTGTAGCCATTAAAATTGGAAATCTAATTATGCAGATGACGGAACGACAGATCTCTGCGGTCCGGCCAAATTACCATGCCTAGAAAAAATTCGCAGTAAGTTTATCATTTGCTAAATTAGCCTGAAATTCAGTGTAAATTTATCTAATTAAATTTCAATTCAACTACCAACTTTTCTGAGCTCGGACGTCAAAAAATCCTGCAGTCACTGTCATCGAACTTGCACGGAAATTGAGTATACTGCCGAAACAACAGTCACACCTCTGCAAGACGGGATGAGCTTATGGGAAGGTCAAGGTGGTACAAATGATTTTCTGTAAGTGGAAAACGCACATAGTCGGAATAATACGTTGAAATGATTAATGATGCGGTTTAGGCGTGTGAAATTCCTGCATGTAAAATGCAGATTGATTGCTGTTGGATGAGGAATCAATGACGGTATTCCCGATCCCGACATGTGCATTAATAAACTCAATATCCAATTCCCGTGAAACCGGATTGCCTTAATAGGAATCTGTGAAGGAGAATCTGCCATTTTTTGCAGAGTTGAAGATCCTAGGTTAGTGTCTAGATTGAACCACGTATTCTTCGCTATTCGCTATCCTATAATATAATATATATATATATAATATAATATATATATGGGATATTACGTGTAGGTATTGGTGACAGAATTTTATTCACGAGCCTAACCCTAACCTACCCTTTAGGCTAGGCATTCTCGGTAAGACACATACATAGTATGCATAACATAAAAGTCAAGAGTGGCCAAAATGATGGAATTGCAGAAGTGCTGGGCTCGGCTAATTCTGGACGCAAATTCTTGGAAAAGTCGGTTTCTAAGAATTCTAAAAATTCGTTATTTGCGTTCTGAGAATTTAACACAGCAGTTTGCTGCACTCGTATTATTGAAATTGAATTTTCAAAATGCATTTCCCAATGGCAATAGCCAAATATGGAATTACCTTGATTTGATTGAAATTCAAAAACCTCTGTGTTTAAATTTAAAATTATACTAAAAGACAGTCCTCCCACATTACGTTGGTGTACGATTTAAACCTGCTTTGAGGTTTAATAAGGTCATGGCCATTTTTATAGTGGTATAAACTTCTCTAATAATGATCTGAACAGGTTTTAATCTTATAGGTAGTGGTAGTGGCCACCAAATACCTATAATGGTTAATAATTGCATCTGTCTTTTCTCTGATAAAATAAAAATGCACAACCTACCTTGGATTTATTTGGTAAATTCCAGATTAAACCGGAATGCCTC
>VNWX01002454.1:0-12089 GCA_009869905.1 Ceratophysella communis | reverse complement strand
GGAGCACATCCATCAGGTCCTTCGACGCTTTCTGATGGAACCACGCTCTTGGATTACATTCAACAAAACCCTGAAAGTCTTGGTAAAAGCGTTCTGAACAAATTTGGTCCACAATTGCCATTTCTCTTCAAGGTATTGAGTGTAGGAAAAGGGCTAAGTATTCAGGCACATCCAGATATACCCCTCGCGAAAATTCTTCATCAACGAGATCCCGCTAATTATCCAGATGCCAATCATAAACCAGAAATGGCCATTGCGGTTACGCCATTTGAAGTTCTGTGCGGGTTTCGGAGTCTGGAGGAAATACAGAAATATGTTAAAGGTAGGTGCTACCTAGGTACTTACAGAATTCCAAACTGGCAGTGGTGACTGGTGACATGCGAGTGACATGCAGTAGTGACATACGATTTATTGGCCTCAATACCATTAACAAATTTATGTACTCCATTTTAGAAATTCCTGAACTCCACGCACTGGTGGGGGATGTCGACATTTCCAATAAGGAAGGTTTACGGAAAGCATTTGCAAATTTGATGACAGCGGATAGCGCTAGTGTTTCTGCCAATCTAAAAGAACTGCTCATTAGAACGGATTTGAAGGAGCATTCGTTGTTGTCCAGGCTAAATTCCCAGTTATCCTGGTGATGTCGGAGTATTTTGCATATTCTTCTTACAACATTTCACGTTGAACCCAGGACAAGCCTTATTTCTTCCAGCAAATGAGCCACATGCTTATCTTAGCGGAGGTAAAATTTATTACCAAATGTTGGACTGAAAGTATAATGTACTCTGGCTCAGTGATTACCTTACCACGATTTTATATCAACGAATCGGTCTTTATCAGATTGCCTGGAGTGTATGGCGAATTCCGATAATGTAGTAAGAGCTGGACTAACACCTAAATTTAAAGATGTTGTGGTACTCACGGAGATGCTAACTTTTGAGCATGGTAAGAATTGGATTTTCAAGGAGACCAGATTGGACGAAAGCCGAGTTTTATATAAACCACCTGTCAATGAATTTGCTGTCGAATCGATTACCGTAAGTCCGTTATTTTAGATAGCCAAGTAGTCACGAAAGTTGAATCAGTAAGTAATTACTAAATTTATACGTTTTAATTGTGCAGGGAAAGGAAGACCAAAATTTGCTTGTTCATTCCAAGGATTCGTGCTCAATTCTTATTGTTGTGGAAGGAGCTGGAACCTTTAATGAAAATTTACAACTCAAAAAAGGAAACGTTGTTTTTATGCCGAGTGATACGACCGGGTCGATCGCTGTTAATGATTCTATAAAATTATTTAGGGCCTTCTGCCCAGTATAATACTTGGCGTTTAAAAAAACTAAGAGTTGTGATGTTTATGAAGCTGGAGCCTATCCGCATGAGCATAATTACACGCTGTGTTAAGAATAAAAGGCGAATTAGGGCATATGAATCATTACGTAAAGCTTTCAACGAAGAATTAGTATCATCCACATCAAAAGTAATCACGCATTGTGAAATCATTTCCCCATCTAACCGAAACCACACCTACCCCTTGAGATCGTACTGTCTCACATGTGCTGCGCTGCATGCTGCATCTATGTATGTATGAACTGTGTGCACTCCAGCTTTTCGTATTGAATTAAACATTCTTTCATGCCTGGCGCATTGCATGATATCTTTTACATAAAATAGAAAAGTATTTTATATCACACAGACATATAGTTAGGATATTCAGCAAATAAATAGCGTGTTTAGGAATGCTGCTCTCGGGACGTTGTATCGGATCAGCCTCCCTCCGGAGAAATATCGGAAACTAGAAAGTTAGAAAGGATTATAATAAGCCTACATACAAATACAAGATGTGGGAATCCACTTTAGTTTTCATCTCATGTTTGCCAAAAATTAAATGGGTCAGCCATCAGCTTATGTAATCCCAAAAGATATGAGACCGAATAAATATAGAATACACGATATGTATCAAGACTTGGTAAAACATATCACGATGAAAAACTTGATGATGCAGTGGAACGAGATGTTCAACTTGTTCAACAGAATCTTCTATGTTTCACGCTAGACTTTGGGAATCCACTTTTGTTTTCATCTCATGTTTGCCAAAAATTAAATGGGTCAGCCATCAGCTTATGTAATCCCACAAGATATGAGACCGAATAAATATAGAATACAGAGGGCTTGGTAAAACATATCACGATGAAAAACTTGATGATGCAGTGGAACGAGATGTTCAACTTGTTCAACAGAATCTTCTATGTTTCACGCTAGACTTCTATCATATATTATCGTCACATTCCCAGTGTCATCGCATTCTGAAAACGAGGCATGCGTTTTAAGAAATCCAAGGACGCCTTTGAAGTCATCTTTTTATTGGGGCTGTAAAACAGTTCTTATTCTGTAGGCCTGGAAGAGTCGCGTCGTTCCGAAAGGATCCAAAATAAGTGCATTATTCTGCCAATCGTGAAAAACTTTTAACGTCACTTCTACCGTTTTATCTCTATTAAACATTTTATACGAAACGGATGCCGCTATAGAGCCGGTTTTTTGAATTTTAGTGGATACAGGCACTACTTTGAAAATAATATAGCGAACCAAAACCTAAATAAATATTCTTTCATATTTAAGAGAAACGCTATCCGTTGATGTTCTATAACGCTATCCGTTGATGTTCTATAACATCGTTACAATATTTTGTTGTACTACAAGAAAAGTGAGGCCTAATTTATATAGATCGATGAAAGTATTTTCCTGCCAATTTTCCGACTTGCAATTTTGCTTCGTTTTAAATGGACGAATTATTTTATCGTGGATCAATCAAGTGCATCATTGTGATCACTGATCATTCCTGATCACGATGTGTTGGTAGAATGTGCATCTTGAGGTTGACATTTAAAGCAATTACCCAACTGTGGACGCTGTCAGTAAATCCAAAACCTTTCTAAAACGAATAACACTTAACACTGAACGATTTTTGGTATGAAGAAAATAGCGTGACCGCTGCTGGAAAAAGATCCAACATGGATTCTGACAACCCTTCAAATTTTCTCATGGTATACTTTGATTTTGGATATCATATATTTCTGCATCCGTTCAGATTCAAGTATGAAAATGAAGAACTCCGTCTTTGTTATTATCTTCCGCATCAGGTAAATTTTAAAATACATTTCTCTAAAGATAAGTTCAGATTCCAAGTGCTGTATTGAATAAATTAGATGTTTTTTTTCTCGTTTTTTCTTTGTAGATAGTATGTGGAATTTTGCATACTTTGGCAATTGTTCGAATCGGAACTCCAATCCGAAAAATTCCAATTTCAAATATTTCAAATAATTCAAGCATTTATTTTTCACTTGCTCAAGCCGTTTTATCTCTTATTTACCATTTTATTTTCTTCCGAATGCTCTGGTTAAAACGTGATGTGTTGTTCAGCGTGGTTCAGTATTTACAAAACATTCCGTCTGTATTGAGCACAAAAACATCACGGCTTCCAAAGGTACCTTGTGACAAATTTCTGCGTGTTGCCATAATATTTGGTTGGAGCGTGTAATTAATTTCATTTCATTTTCTTTAGTCAAAAACAGTTGCAGTTTCTATCTGCTTCTTTTACACGGTGAAAGCACTTTTGGATCCGATCCTGGGCTACAAGTATATTCCGATAACAGAATGGAGTATTAGAAATTTGTTTAATGCTTATGAGATTGAAGGGAGGTATACCCTTTTCCAGTCGAGTGAACATGTTGATCCAGCATCATACATCGCCCAAAATCACAACAGAACATTGCCAGAACTATATGCAAATCCAGAGATACATCTTAGCAGCATTCCAATTGTAATGATTATGGCCATAATGCAGGTCTACAGAGAATTTCAAGCACACTATTCAGATTTAGGCCTACTTCTTTGTGGTCTCATGCTTCTTTGGATGATGATGGATTTGGGAAACCGGGTTATTGTTTCTAATTCTTCACAATCAAGCCTGCACAACCCTCCATCCTCAGAAATACTGAGTTTTTACAATTCAATTAGGCATCTATCCAGGAAATTGAACGCCGCCATTGGACCGGTGGTCCTCATATTTGTACTTGAAGGAATTCCTTATTACTCAGCGCATATTGGAGATATCCTTGTCATCACTGACTGGTATCACCGAATTCGCTTCAGTTTCTTCGCAATTCAGTTCTTCGTCATTCTCATTGTGGCAGCGGAAGTGTCGAAAAGGGTGAATTACTTTACACAAATTATTTTATCAGAAATTATTTATTACATTTTTAAAAAACTGAACCTAGGTGTGCGTTATGCTGGATTGGCTGGATTTCAATGAAAACTTCAGTGTACTTTCCCCATCAAAGTTAGTTCTGTTGCTCAATGAAATCAACTCACACCCAATTGGCCTCACTACAAATGGAATCACAACAATTAATTACAAGCTTTTAACAACGGTGAGCCATAGATTCTTTTAATTACCAAATTAGACAAAACTGACAAATTTACTCAATTTGTTTTTTTTAATTGATGAAACAGATGATCAGCCTCATCGTCACTTACTTCATTATTATGCTGCAATTCAAAGCATCCGTGTGCACGTGCATTGAAGACGGTAATAATGTAACCCACAGGATCCCTGGAGTTATGCCCTTCGGAGCAATATAAAAGAATACAAATAAGAACCCTGAGATATAGAGATCTGTTATGGTGGTGATTAAACTCACTAAATTTAAGGCATATACTAAGGTGCAAATGTGCATAACTATTGTATTATTAAACCTTATTTTATGGAAATTTAGTTAATATGTTACATAAGATGACGCTTTTGCTACTTTTCGTTCAAAATTATTTAATTCTATAAAAAGCACAAGTAGAGAAGTTAAGCTTTGCATGATGGACGCGTTGTTCTAACGACATCATGTGTGTGGTGTGAGGGTAAGAAATATTAATTTCAAAATATCTGTAGCAGCGTCTTTCTGATTGACTGACAACTTGAAAATGACACATGAAAATGATGATTGCTTCAAATAAATCTCACGAGCATATTGATCATTTAGTGTTTTAACTGTAAATACCAATAAAGTGTGTGCAGATTTGAAAATACATTAGGATTAGGACATGGGTGAGATTACGGTCTTTCTGTATCCACCGAAAACTGAACTAATCACTCTCACTGTATATTTTAATTCATACAATGACAATCATACTGGTCAGAAAATTATATTATCCTTTGATTTTAAATCAAAACGTTTTCGTCTTGGTGGGGCATGTACACTTGCCTTTATAATTCCTAAATATAAAGTTGAATTTTTCATGCCGTCGAAATTCAATTAACAATTATCTATGCAGCTCTGTATGTACAATTTAAAATAGCTTTAATCGACTCAAGCTCAGTAATTCAGTCATTCACACATAAAACATAACTATACATACACATTTAATCCAGGTCAGCAAGGTCATTGTCCGTAGACAGGCGCTGGCACGGACAATGGCAAGGCATAAGCTGAATTCATAAGCAAACCAAGCAAATCAATTTAGCAAATAAATAGGAAAAGGACGCGTCGTCTACTTTCACTGCTTTCTCCTTGGATTTCATGTGGGATGACCAGCGGGAATCAGATCTGTTTGAAACTGCGTGATACAGTCACGCTGAATGACGCAGACCGAATTCTCCGGTTGGTTGCGTTTACGTAACAAGAAACGCTTTGCTCTCCACGATCAACGATTCCATCACAGTCCCCATTCATCAACAACATTTGAATCGTCCTTGTCCTTGTTTCGATTGATTGGTCTGATTGCTTCATTCAGTTATCTCGTTATCTGCCGTCCGGAGAGGCTGTCTTTGAGTTTACCAAAGTTAACAGTCAAATGAAATTGAATTGACTCCTTGTTGGTTGTTGGGATCGTGTTTTCAGGTGACCTTTCCTTTTTATTTTTGTCCAGCTATCATTTGTCCTTCTGCCTTCCTTTCCTTGACATTACAGGAACGCCTATTTGCCATTATAAATTACATCCACTGTCTATAAGATTCCTGATTTATTATTATTTAGGAGCAACATCGACGATATATGATTGATTACACACTTACAACTTAAGTAAGCTAAGTTCCATTTCCAATTTCTAGTGTTTTTTTATTAGTTGTTAGTTAGTTAATGCGTGCACGTGTAGCGTACATTATAATTTATAATTCTAACGTGTAACGGTGTAACAATGTTTATTTCTTTAAATTAACGTACACCGCTTTAATTTGCCATAATCATTATATGCCTAATGTTTGAAGTTGATATGCGTGGCCTATCCCCTTCCAGTTTGCAGTGCCACTGGAAAGTAAAGTTTTAACTAATCAACTGTTTTCTTGGATTTTTTAGATTTGGTCCCGACGTTACTTAAGTTCCTGTACGAATAATTGGTTTGGTCCAACAGTTGTGTAAAAATGCGTTGGCACCTGGACGAATACTGTCCACCGAACGAGACACTGAGTGATGCTTGGATTAATCATGGATTCGGACACTGCTTCATCAATACAGTGCTTTCGTCGGTTAGCCTGGGATTTATTCTGCTATTTGGAACAATTCAGTTTTGGTTCTACCGGAAATATGCTTCGCCCGTGCAGCATTATGCCTTGCCATACTCACAGCTTTTTGGTCTTCAGGTATTATACACTTAAGACGCATTGAAAATTATTGATTAGGTAGTGTGTTATTAAATATTTCTAGGTATTCATTTTTTAGTTTTTGTTTCCCTATAGATGGTTCTGAATGGAATAATGCCATTGATCACAATAATTCGACTTGTTCTGGACTCGTCAGTATTGAAGCCTGGAATTGTTTACGGATACATGATTTTGACATTGGTCCAAGGCCTCATTGTATGGCCAGTGGCAGTACTTCTCATTCTGAAAGAGCGAAACAACATGTTACCCACAGTTCCCAGGAAGGGGCATGGTCTTGTTCTTCTCATATTTTGGACTGTGGTGTTTTGTTCCCAGAACTTGTTCTTTCTCAACATCAGAAGTCCCACCTGGTTCTTTCAGCTTGCGACTTCCGCTGATATCGTCAATTTCTCCCTCTTTGCTTTCGAATACTTGGTCATGGGAGGAATATTCTTGCTCGGATTGAAAGCTCCTGGTATTCCTTCACTTCGTCACAGTGAAAGCTTTGCCAGATTGAATCCAGGTAGTGTTGAGGCTACAGAAGGAACTGGTGGAGGTATCGCCATTTCGTAACATCCGCAAGAAAGTAAAAATGCTGGCTCCGTTCATTTGGCCCTCAAAGAGTTTAAAGCTTCAAATCTACGTTATGATTTGCGTGGCAATTCTTGTGGCTGGCCGTGTCATCAACGTCTACGTGCCAGTTTACAGCAAAAAGATCGGTAAGTGAATCATACAAATATCATTCCTCATATCCCGATTTCTCATGCGCTAAAGAATTTTTTGATGATCCCGAACACTTCTTTTTAATTAATTATTGTGCATTTTTAGTTGACAGCATGACCTTCTCCAATTCGTCATCTTCAGCAGCTTTCAGTGGTCCGATGCTCAGTGTGGGTGCTGCTGCATTTCATTTGGCTTTCAGATGGGACCTGGTGTTAATATTTGTCGCACTGAAAGTTGTTCAAGGAGGAGGTGCCGGTACTAGCGGTTTGCTCAGCAATGTGCGGAGTCTTCTTTGGATCAGTGTTGAACAATACACCACTCGGGAAGTTGAGGTAAGTTATGCTCAGATTAAATTCTAGCCGTGTTAGGAGTTACGGAAGTACCGGCTTGATAACACTCAATTTTTCTTTACCTTGCAGGTCAATTTCTTCCAGCATCTTCATGAGCTGAGTCTTAGATGGCACCTTCAGGTAATATTAAATTGCATCAAATTTAGCTTGAGCTGTAATACTATAGTTTACCTTTGCCCACAACCATATACTGTAGAAGCGGTAGTCCGCTTGATGGCTTGATATTTACTAGTATGCATTTTTAATCCAATCAATAGAGAAAGACCGGCGAGGTTTTACGAGCTATGGACCGAGGAACGGATAGCATTAATAATATTCTAAACTACTTGGTCTTCAGCATCATGCCAACCATAGCGGATATCATCATCGCAATTGCTTATCTAACAGCTTTCTTCAACGGCTGGTTTGGACTAATTGTGCTAATTACCATGGTTCTATACCTCGTGGCAACGTTTTGGATAACAGAATGGAGGACGAAATACCGTCGGTCCATGAATCAGGCGGATAATGAACAAAAACAACATGCCGTGGATTCTCTCTTGAATTTCGAGACTGTTAAATATTATGCCAATGAGAGCTATGAGACCAATCGATATGCCAATTCTATCTTACGTTATCAAGCTGAAGAATGGAAAGTGACTGCTAGTATTTGCCTGTTAAACATGGTTCAGTTGCTTCTGATCAACATAGGACTACTCATTGGATCTCTTCTTTGTGTCAAAATGGTAGTCAATAATGAAGGTTTAACTGTGGGAGACTACGTACTGTTCACTTCATATCTACTTCAGTTATATACACCACTGAACTTTTTCGGAACGTATTATCGGTATGAGGCTTTATCTTACAGTTACAGCAGCTGCAACACTTATACTTCATACAGCTTTGGAATTCCTTTCTGTTTTTTCTGTTTTCAGAATGCTTCAGCGTTGTTTTATTGATATGGAGAACATGATGGATATTTTCAAGGAGGACCAGGAAGTGAAGGATTCAGCTGATGCTAAGTCATTAGACGTGAAAACTGGTCACATAGAATTTCGAAATGTCCATTTTAGCTATGTTCCAGAAAAGAGCGTTATCAACGGAGTTTCGTTTACCGTACCTGCTGGAAAAACGGTTGCACTAGTCGGTCCGTCCGGAGCTGGAAAATCATCAATCGTTCGTCTTCTCTTCCGTTTTTACGACCCATCAAGTGGAGATATCCTAATTGATGGTCAAAGTATTAAAGACGTAACACAGAAATCGCTCAGAAAGGCAATTGGGGTGGTCCCACAGGATACTGTACTCTTCAATGACACGATCAAGTTAGTATTACGTGGGGATTACGATTTTAACGAAATCACACTGTTTACTTTCCACTTAAAGTCCTGATCTTGACGTGTTCTTTTTTGCATTTCAGACAAAATATATTATATGGAAAAATTGGTTCCAATGAAGATCAAATGCTGGAAGCGGCTAGAGCAGCCTGTATTCATGACAAAATTTTGACTTTTCCGGATCGATACGACACAAAGGTACCGATGTATATACCATATTTTCCTTATTAATAGTATATGCCAAAATAGAAGCCCCTTCAGGGATGCTACCATTGTTCTCTTATGGAGGAACCCCTATTTTGGCTTCGAAACAATACAAGCACAGTGCTATTAATAAGGCCAATACGGTAAACGAGTAAACTGAAAGATGGATTTAGATTTAGGACAACTTTCGAACGAAATTTTTTACGAATTCAGGTTGGAGAGCGTGGATTGAAGTTGAGTGGTGGAGAAAAGCAGAGAGTAGCAATTGCACGGACAATATTAAAGAACCCAGCAGTTATCCTGCTTGACGAAGCAACATCCGCCTTAGATACAAACACTGAACGGCAAATCCAGGCCTCTCTTCAGATCCTCTGCGAAAATCGAACTTCTATTATTGTAGCCCACAGACTGTCTACAATTGTCAATGCAGACCAGATACTTGTACTGAAGGATGGTGTTATTGCTGAAGGAGGAACGTAAGTTTGCTGCCGCGTTGTTGCACTGACACATTTCAACTAAGCTAAATGTGAAATTCCATTACAATAGTCGTCATCGTTTATCTTATTTATCCTTGAAGGCATTGAAGAGCTAATGAGTAGAATGGGGCTGTACGCAAACATGTGGAATGAACAACTCAAGTCATCTAACAGCAATCAAGATACTATCAATGATAGCGGTGAATCAAGTTCATCTGGCAAAGGAAACACAACTAACGGAGATGCTAACGGTACTGGCGATATTAGTGTTCATTGTTAACCTGTAGATTTAACTCGTTTGAATTCAGTTATTATCCTTGATCATCAAACACTAACAAAAAGTACTTAAAGTGTAGTGATATATACTACTTAATCTTGGAAATAATAGCAATTGGTTCACATGGATGAGTACATTTACCACAAAGTCTCTAAATACAGTTACAATAAGTCTGAAGTCTAGCATTTTCTTTATAGCTTCAAAATATGATACTCGACCCAACCTAAAATCTTAAGCCGTTAACCTGATAAATATGTATGCTGAAGTATTCCTGATAGAGGGATTCAACTGAAACAAGTTCATGTATGAGTTCGTATTGACAGTTTCGGTAGTTGAGTGACGACGGTGTCCGTGACGAAAAGTTAGTATAAGAACTTATAAAAAATTTATTGGTCTTAGTTATTATACTTGTAGCGTATACGAATTAGTACGATAGATTTCTTTCTATGTAGCTGCTTAGTTTCGTCGCTGTGATATTCTTATCGTTTCGTGCTATCTATAGTTCAGTATGGTGACAGTTTTGGTGGACAAACACTTATCCTTAACCATTGTATTCCTAGATGAGTGTTATTTGTATCACAATTCGACTGAATGTTACTGCTAGAGTTCTTAATGCATGCATAGGCATCGTCTGCAGAAAAGTGTCTATGATTTAGTTTAATTTAATTGTACTGTAATAACTATTTATGTCTAATTAAATAAGGAGCGGAAAACGTGACGAAAGCAAATTTTGAGCTGATTTATGAAAGTTTAATAAATCGATTGATATCTAAATCTAAAGCTTGGACTTTTTTTTTTAACATTCCTTTATTCAAGCTTCCACTACTTACAGAATATATAAACAGGACTGATAATTGATTAATGGATTTAAGCAAATTACGAGGAAAACTAGGAGAATCTCGCTTTCACTCCTGATTTGACTTCAATACGCTCGACTTTCTCTCGTTTCTCACAAACAGCAGCAGACTTTGTTACGCGGGTAAAGCAAAAAATGCGTGGAATTGAAACCAGATCTTCGCAAACGCGCATCATTATTGGATTGGATTTGTAGTACACACACAACACTCAACATTTCCACATAACAATTATCTTTGATTTATACCATTGAACCTTATTTCCAGAGTTTGCTTGACCGGTAAGTAATTAGTAAAATTAGACCTGCACTGCAGCTGCAACAGGGACAGGGACAGACAGAGCAACTGTACTTTGACACTCCTTTGCTCTCCGTTGTACGTAATACATAACACATGCTACGCGTTAAAAACTTACCTAGCAGAAATTTTATTTGGGTTATCGTTACTTTTTTAATTTTAGGTTAAGTGTACCCTGTCGGTGTGATGCGGGGTCAAGGGCTTTCAGTGTTCCTGCGCTCAGTACACACTGGAGCTGCAGCTTTTCCTAGTCGGAGGGCCCCACGAAATCGACTTATCTACGGAGTCGCTACTGGATTTGGCGTAGGATCTGCCCTGGGTGGCTATATGGCGTACGATCAATGGCGACGGGCACAGCTCACTATCCCAAATTCCTCAGATGGAAATGAATTTATGCTCGCGGCTGTACCACCGTTTAAACCATCTCGTTCCGTGTGAAAGCCAGACATTTTAAGCTGCCATTGTGTATTGTGTGACGATTAATTAATGCTAATTAAATCTTGACTAAATGATTTAGATTAAATACCCAATGGACACGACTGGACTGAAGCTCACACTTTACCAATACCAAACGTGTCCGTTTTGCTGCAAGGTAGGTTAGAAAAACTAACGACAAACAGTAAAAAGCGTACTTTAGAAATGCTACTGGAATTATACTGTAAACAGTAACAGTAGTGTGTAACATGAATGAAGTTTAGACACTTTATTTTGGCAGGTTCGTGCCATGCTGGATTACTTTGGAATATCCTACAATATTGTTGAAGTGAACGCAGTTCTGCGTACCGAACTGAAGTGGTCAGAGAACTACAGGAAAGTCCCTATTCTAATTGTTGAGACGCCTGAAGGGGATATACTGCAACTGAAAGACAGTTCAATGATTGTCAGTGCTTTGTTTTCGTTTCTTGAAAGACAACAAAAATCTGGAATCGTTTCAGAAAATCAGAAAGACGATCATGGCTCCCTGGCA
>VNWX01002453.1:0-12099 GCA_009869905.1 Ceratophysella communis | reverse complement strand
CTGAGAGAGAGCGTCCTGTCCGGACGGCGGCCTGAGGGTAACTGACCGATGCTCTGGGCTACGGAAGCGGGGAGAGGGGCTGGGCAGGGTCTAGGTCTGCTACGGCTATTCCTACTTACATGTGACACATTAACTACAAATTATTTGGTATTTTATATTAATTAATGTAATGCCAAATGTAGTCAATTTAATTAGGGTTTGAAGAAAATATTAAGCACAACCGATATTTGAAAATTACCTTGATCAACGAACAAACGAGACAAGCTCTGAGATTACGCAGATCCTTCGGCACAGTGTCCAACGACATGATGTCAAGTCAATTAGTAAAAACAGGTGACAGGCAGCAGCTAAGCTGAACCAACCAACCACTACCAAAGCTCAGCTTATGTATGAACTGTTTAATTTTTTAAAACAAACGTCAAAATTTCAAATCTGAACTGAACTCAAAATATTCACGTTGCGTTGCACGTAGACCGCCGCTCTGATCTGAATATATGTATACGACAGTTGCCTTTCACATTCGGTTTTGAAAAATGCATTCAGCGTTCCAGATTCCCGGCCAGTTCGACGCCTAAACTTGCAGATGGAGTTGCATTTTATTAGCGTTCTCTTCAATCTCCAATCAATCTCCGAAAAATAGAATTATAAATCGATTAAAATTCGATACATATCGTACTTTTGAATAATTGAAGAAGCATGGGTAAAATCGAATCTCACGAAAAACGCAAGAGAAGACCTAAATTTTTTAAGACATTTTTTATATTTAGCTTTATCGTAAATTTTTCATTCTGCGTGATCGTACGGATTCCAAGTATGTTTGAAGTTAATATTAATTAGTGTGTTATATGCGATTTTAGAAATTATGTACCTTTATCCTTATACATAGTTAGAATGTGTTTAAATAATCTATTGCTTATGCATGAATATCAACTGAATTCAGCAAACCGTGAAAATATTAGGCATAGGTTGAATTAAAATTAATACATACATTGCATCAATCAGCAGAAAAATATCACGATTTTCAGGATGTTGATCAAGCGCTTTGTAGGTGGATAGGAGATACGGATACGATCATGCGATTTAGAAAAATAAGTGGATTTGTGTATCGAGGCATTTTGCCAATTTCTTTCAATGCAAATGATCATAATAGTGAAGTGATCTCCTTTGGGGATAAGATCATAGGATATTATATGCTCTACATAATAATTGTCTTTCTGCAGTAGGCTATGCTTGTACCTACGCAAATTATGGTGGCTGATTGTGAATAGTGATACTGCTTCTGTCTGAATCCTGAAATCCTGAACCAGATTTTTTAAAACAAAATTTCGAGACAGTAGAGTAGCATGTTGTTGTACACATGGCATGGCTTCCCACGTCCCACGCCTTTGCTAAGTGCGTAAAGTACCTATCAAGCATTATTTAACCACCAAAAAAGCAGCATTTTCATACAACTTAATTTCGATAAAAAACTACCCATTCTGTGGCGACCCCAGCCAGATTGAATCATCAAATTCGCATAGGTACATATATTTTTCAAAAATCTTGAAATTTACTTTTGAAACGATTTAGCTTGGATAAGTTCGAGCTTGTGTTAACCGATGATAAATGAATGATGAATGATCTGCCTTTTGCTAAAACTTCATTAGCCAGACCGAAGTTCACGGAAATCCCCGAAACCAGTCCAGACGCAGCACCACCAGCACCAGCTGTCAGATTCCCCTTACATATTGCCTGTGAAATGCGAAAATATAGGTTATATAAAAAGCCCCAGCTGGCATAAAGTAAACCTGTCATTTCCGCTGCGCGCAAACACTGAAGATCAGATGCGGCTGGTATATAATTATATAATTACCAGACACAGGTTATGTTCATTTGAAACGCCGAAATTTCGACAATCGAAATCGAAGATGCGACCAAAATCGCGATTGTTTGCTTTAAAAAAATCAAACTATTCGAACAAATTTTCGTGTAAAAAGTCACTTTGAGTTAATTGTCGATGTAGTATTCTATCCCGGAAGTGACATGAAATCGCCGTACCATACGCTCTGCGTATTCAAATACCTTCGGCATTCATATAATTGTATGCTATACGTACGAAAAGATTGCCAGCGTTTCTGCAAAGAACGAGTAATGACGAGTGTTAGATTCAAAGATTCTCTATGTTGAAATCTATGCCAAAAACTTAGAAAAAAAACGAAGACGAAAATAGCAATAGGCCAGCTTTTCCTGCATGCTGCAGCCATTTTAAATCCATATAGCTCTAAATTCGCATACATTGTACATGATATATGATATCTGTACAGAAAACCTAAAGTTAGCACTTTGAAAACAAGGAGGTAAGTAAGCAAAAAATAAATGCCAAGCCAAAGGAGTCACACTTCTTCCTATATCCTCCTCAGCCTCTCCTCAATGTTGAAAAAAAGGTCAAACTTTTTCTAAAGAGTTCCATTCAACTAGATCCTTGTCTAATAATTTTTTTTACTACTACAAGAAGACGCACAATCCTTCTTCTCGTATCTTCTCATTCTGGTAATTAGAATTTTAGAAAATTCCTAGTGTTTCTGACAGTTTTTTTGGTGGAAAATAATCCTAAAATTAAGTAATTTTTAATTGTGTTTTCGTGACTCTAAAATCCCTAAGATAATCCGCATAATATAATTGTAGACTAGTGACTGACACACTAAAGTCAATCCAGGAAAAAGCAGAATGCCGTTCGTTCGTGGGGCCGCCGGTGGGGTCAGTAATAATAATTGCTCAGAAGACTGAGGCCAAGCCACCATGGGTCAGGAAAAATTCCGCCGAATCACCTATTCGGAAAGTGGTTACGCCTCCGCCATCAACGACTACCAAACAAGTAAAGTTCGCCTGAATTTTCAGATTTTTGACTAAAAATAACAACTTTCTGCTTTAAACTACGTAGTTATAGATTTAATTTATGAATTTTTCAACTTTGTAATCGTTTAACCTATACGTTTAACTCATACGTGTGCTTTCACCGTAGCTTTCACCCTAGTTAAACAATAATGTACCACATGTTTTATTTAACTGAAGCAATAATATGAATATAACTTTAGTCGATTTTGAGAATTAATGAATTTTTAATCGGCATCGAATAAAAATAATAGGATCAACCATTTCAAATGTGAAGTTCCGATATGAAAAACCGCGCATACTGTCGAATTCTTCTATCCTTTGGTATAAAATCACGCGTTTCTAATTTCCGCTATCAATTTCTCTAAATGAACTGAGCTATCATCTCCTCTGTCTTCTGTGAATTTAATTATTGTATGAGCCAAACTAACGTCCGATTTACTCTCTAAATTTTCAGCCAGAAGACGTTCCCTGGAGAAAGCCAAACTTACGAAAAACTGCAGTTCCGGAACCTGCAGCAGTTCCAGAGCCGACTCCGAAAGCTGAAACAAAACCTGAATGGGCAAAGGCTGAAGTACGGAAGTCAAGCGGAGAAAGAGTGCCAGTAAAACCGCCACCGGCTGGAAAAACAGCCGAAAAGCCAGCTGTGGTCAAAACAATCCCGATTGTACAGGCTGATAGTAAGCCACCGGAGAAAGTACTCAAGAAACCGCCCACAAGTAACAGTAACCCACCGGGACCTACGCCCCCGCCCACACCGCCTAACAAGGTAGACATGGCCAACGGGAAACCTCCACCCCCGCCACCGCCCCCGAGCTCCGGGTCCGGGCCGCCACCCCCGCCTCCGCCGCCTGGAATGAGCAGTAAACCGCCGGTGCCAAGTGTGTATTTATTGCCAATGTTTTATTTAAAATTATTTTTATGCCAATATTAACAAATCATTCGTTCTGCAGCGAAAACTCCAGAGCAATTAGCGAAAGTGGAACAGCTTCGTAAGCTGAGTCGCCGCAGGCCTGACCCATACACGCTGATGAAAGAAATCCAAGCTGGCAAGAAATTGAATCATGTAGAAACAAACGATCGGTCAAAACCTATTATTCCACGAATGAAATCCTTGGGAAAGGTTCGCTTGAGCCTTAAAACTGACCTGATTAAACTGCATTTTCACTAATTAATCAGATTTTTACTTTTTGCAGTTCGTCTTTGATTCTGAAGCAAAGCCTGCCAGCAAAACGGATGCAATTCATAACAAATTATTAGATCAGATTCAAGCTGGAATCAAACTGAAGAAAGTGACGACTAATGACCGGAGCAAGCCCATTCTTGGAGGTTTGAGATTGGAGAGACTACTAGGCTATTGAACTAGATTTGCGTATTGATTAGTCATTTATTTAAACAGGTTTGAGGAAATTCAGACGGCAGAACACCTTGGAGGGCAGTGAAAAGGGCGGAGTTGGCACAATACTCGAAGAAACTGCAGCATCCCCGATAATCCCGCTGTCCGATGACATCGACGACATTGACATTCTACGAGATGACCTCCAGTCCGCGAAACAAATGCTGGAAATGGAAATTCAAGGCAAGGTCCAACTGGGCAAAGTGAACCAAGAACTTCAATGCCAAATCATCACGCTGGAAGCGGAAATCGAGAAAATGAAAGCTCAGCTCGGAATCATCCCGGAAGACCAGGTTTCCGCCATTGTTCGACGAAACTCTAGAGCTTTCAAGGATATACGTAAATCTCGCTCAGGACTCTATCGATCATCGTCTGGAATCAAGAAATCAAAATCAGGGGTTGGAGACAAAGGCCCAGCTCAACCGGATTTGGAGGAAGATGCGTTGGAGGAAGTGAGCGAATTGGAAGAAGAAATTAATGCTTTGAAGGGACTCGTGCAAATTGCTAGGGCGAGTGCGGATGATTGGGAAGCCAAGTTTAAGGAGGCTAGTCAGAAATTGCTCTTGGCTCAAGGTAAAATTTCGAATTTGAAGTTTACAAACTACGACCAAGACTAATTTATTTTAACGCTTTCAGGAAACCTGGAAGACTCGGAACAGAAACGAGTTTTACTCGAGAAAAAGCTGGAAATTTCGCAGAGCCGCAAGGGCGTATCTGCCGTCAGCACAATCGAGAAAACAACGCAAACGGAAGAACAGATCACTCCAGAACGGCGTACGTCCAAATCGTCGCTACCAAAAGGAACATCGTTCTCATACGACTCTGGCTTCTGAAGAAGAAGGCTCTGACATTGAAATGGACGAAGCGACCATTCAAAAGAAGAAAGAAGAACGTGAAATCAAATTATGGGAAAATAAACTCAAGAGTTTCAAAGAAAAACAAAATTCAAGTCAAATTGAACGTAAAAATTTGAAGATTCAACAAAAGAAACTCGAACAAGAATTGAAGGATCAGAAAATTAGCCACAAGGCGCTGCAGAAGGAAGTGGACAAAATGGCCAAAGCTTTGAAGGAATCCGCAGAAGGTTCTGATGAGGAGGAATCCGAAGAAGAGGAGTCGGAAGAAGAAGAGGAAGAATCGGAGGAAGAGGAGTCAGAGTCAGAGGAATCAGAGGAAGAACCTGAACCGGAAGTGTCGTCGTCCGAAGAAGATGATTCGGATAATGAGCATGAGGAAAGATTGGCACTCTTCACAAAGCGTGTCAAGAGGCACGAGAATATTCTGAATGCTTCTCAAGAAAGGGAATTATTTACTCAAGGCCAATATTGATCGCTTGATGGACGATTTAGAAGAGGTCAAGATTCGTTATAAGGAACTCGAGCATGAGCTCAATACTGTCTTGAATGCTTGTTCCTAAACACTAAATTTGTGACTACCGTTTAATTCGAACAAAATACAATGGACAAAAATAGTGCTATATCCCTGCGATTTTTGCTTTATTTTTTACAATGTGTCAAATTGTCAAAGTTCCTTAATATTCTCTGGTCTTTTTGTTAATCTGTGCTGTTTTAATCTCCATTGGTCAAAACTTGGTCATGTCATATATAGCTGTAGTAATATTGTAGCGCTGATATTTTAAATTAAACTGTACAATTTTCAGTATTCTAAATCATCCTAATCATCTTAATTTGAGGCCGAAGTAAAATATTTAATTTAAGTTTAAAATTCTTCCTGTTCACACGCTAATTCAAGATTAGTAAATAGGGTAAAGGTAAAGCTACGAGCTATCAGAAAGATGGTTCGCATTTTAGTAGGCAACTTAGAATGGATGCTACTTCAGATCTAGATGGCCCGCACCTTAGAACAAGCTTGTGACCTTAAACTTGCGACCTATATTTAAAATCTTGTGTGTATCAACTAAAGATATTTATAAGTACAGTTGAAATTAATTAAAATAGTTAACAACCAAGCCACAAGGTTGGCCTCTGTGTTACGTGTTTCGTGTGCCCGTAATGTATCGTATTATTTACAAAGTTATATTGTCTTGTCGAATTAAATATGCACCTACGAGGTAAAAGGTTGACCTCGCGTTTTTATTTGATACTCGGATATACTTGTAGACATAGGAAATTAGGATCACTCATAAAGCTTGAATCCATTCAAGCTTTATGGGATCACTCGATACTTCCTTTTGACTCTCCTTGACCCTTTAGCGGGATCAAAAGCCAAATTGGACGTGATGGGTCATAATTTCCATTGCTGCGCGAAGGCTAGTTCTTCCACAAAACCATATTTTTTCCCTCAAAATTTAAAAAATCTTGTTTCACACCCTGTGAGAGTCCAGCCAGGTAAGTCACAAAATCATCAAATTGAACCACAGGTTTTCCATCTGAGAGTAATCTGTTTGGAAATAAATGCCCGAAAACACAGCAGGGTAGGATGGCAAATGGCTTATCGTTTGTAATCGCGGTTTGAGCAATGAGTTCCGTGACTGTGGAATTTAACATACACTATGTAAATAAAATGGTGAAACTATAGTTTCTGGAAGCTCTGTTCGTCTTACCCTGGTCTGGATGCATTCCAATCAGAATAGAAGCATTTTGAATTAATGTTTGGTGTGTTTTTATAAAGTCCGCATCAAAATCACGTCGAAGATGGTCCGACAAGGTACCCTTGAGTGAGGAATCCGTGTCTGTCTCCGTGTCTATTTTCTCTTTCCGAAGCACCTTAATCTGTCGCCGACTAAGCTTCCTTTCTCTCGGGTCAACGAGCGTGCACTTGACTCCTGCTATACTCTGGAGATGAAATGACACGTCTCCTCGACCTCCTGCTATGTCCAAAACCCCCGAACCACTTGACAGGTACGTCGATCCAAAAGTTTTAAGGAGCCATTCCGAAAAAACCAAGGCCCTGTGGAAACTTGACTTCTTTTGAGCTGGTGAATGTGGATCGAATGCCAACCCCTGATTCCGCCGACGCATTATTCTCTGCAATTCAGTTTTTAATCAAGAAATTGTTCTCCGAATACAAGTTACAAAATTAATAAATGTATTGCATTGTATTCTCAATCCCTGACCTCATTGACCCAATTCATTCGAACTAGAGATTTGTCTTCATTTGTCACATGAAGGAAAGGACATGCGTCGCCCAATTGACATTTCCCACTGTTGAGCCAGTATTTGCATAATTTGTCGACCTTTTCTTGGGAATGTCCGGGCTCGGGCTCCTTTGAGGTGACCCGGTGAGTCTGTGGAGGTTCTGGTGTGAAAGGGTTTTGACCACTATATCGCTCCACGGACTCAATATCCAAACAATGGAACAACATGGCCGTCTTGAATGTAACCTCTACCCAACCCTCAATTCGAACCAGATCACCGACATGGACTTTCCGCCAAAGTGTAGGAATGACCTCAAGGGCTACCTCATCGAATCTTACAATGACTTCCAGTTTTAAGGATTTTGAAGACAACTCACCACCTTCATGGGAATTCGAAGGAATAACTCGGAGGTCAAAGAAAAATAGTTTTTTGCTCACTTTCCTCCGATGCAAAACTCGGCCAAGGACAGTAAATTTCTTCTGCGGGTATGATCCTAATACATGTGTCGACATTAGCTCTGGCTCAATATCCTCCTCCCCTTTGACCTGGGCTTGGACATCAGTCCACCACTCTTCCAAGGTCAAGTCACTGGGACCTTGACAGGCTGACATATTGTTGATTGTCAAGAAAAGAAGTCCGGAGTTCTGTCACATGTTCCCGGTGAATTTTTCGAGTTTTTGAGATACTCGACTTTGCCGCCTATTTCTGTGTGTGTATGTATAGCTTAGGTGAAGCCTGGACGGAGCCGTCCGGTGCGGTCCGACACCGTCCATAATTTAGACGTGGCCGGCTATGGCTTTTCAATAATTTTCTTTCGAACTTCTACTGTTTTCATTCATCCCAAACTTTACAAACTTAACTAGCTTAATTGCTAATTAATATCACCGCACCGCTAACTTCAGCGTTAGTACTGAAGATGAACGGAGCAGCGGGTGTCGATCGAAAACCTGAATTAAATCCTGTCGAGAAATTTGAAAAAGCGTTTCAGGTAGGAAATACATTTTTGTGACAGCATGCAGTGTTAGATAATGCGTGGCGTGGCCTATGCTACCCCGTTACAGTAGAGTGTTAGTTTGCAGTTGTATTGTGCCCTAGTTTCTGCTTTGCGCTATGTTATCCTTAAATCACAAATTTAATTATAATTATAGTCATTTGAACATCAATCAAACATTTACTAACTTAAGAATTTTTAATCGATTTCTTGCATCTTTCTGGAGTTAATGTGTAATGGGTCATTTATATATGTTTCATATTTATATTTTAGACGGTACGGTGGCCGCCGGCGCCGGCGTGGTCAGCGCGGTAGCCCGTAGCGATCCTTTAACTACATGTACTTGATATTTTACTTTTACTAGTGTCACCTAAATTTAGCAGCAGTTCAAGTTGTTTTAAACTGTTTAACCGGTTCAATTGTTATTTTTTATGGACTTTTTCCATTTTCCTTAGGCTTGTCTATCAGTTGTGACGAAAGAAGACACTCTTTCGAACCTTGACCATGACGAGCTCCGAGTTGACACGGAACACGCTATTCAGGAACTCATGGAACAAGCCCACGCCATGGAAGGCTACTTCCTCAAGAAACGCCTCCACATTGCTCACCTTAAACCGGAATTGGTTCTTAAAGATGATACTAATGAACTTCGATTAGAGCTCATTCGGAAAGATGAACTTCTGAAGAAGAACTGCGAAAAGATGAATCAGTGGCAAGCGATTTTATCCGATGTTCAATCCGTGACCACGGCCAGTGGTAAGATATTTATTTGTGAGCACAAGCGTCAGTCAATTAAAAACCTAAAAGTACATTTATGTGTGCCAAATTATAATTCCTTAGTTTCGTAAACCACTTGACACCATTAATAATTGTATCGTTTTAGTTGGTGGGAAAACAGCCGGAGTGACAATTGGGAATCCAAACCAAGGTGCTGGAATGCAGCAGGGGCCTTTAACTCCTGGACCAGGAACCCCGGGTCAAGGGCGTCCCCAAACGCCAGCTTCAGTGGGTAGGCCCCAAACTCCCGTTGCACAAGGACAAGGAGGGCCAGGTCAGATGCAAGGTGGGGGGCCCGGAGGTGGTCGTCCTGGTCCCGGGTACACTGGACAGATGCCTCAACAGCAAGGTCACCCAAGTGGACTCCAGGGTCCATTGGCGTTTCTTGAAAAGACTGCTTCGTCTGCTGGTGGTATGAATCAATAGCTGTTACCTACAAAAGATTATTAACTGGTCTACTGAATTAACTGCTCATTATTATAGAGATTTTGCACTTTCGGAGTCCTAATCTGAAATTAATAGCTTGGTATTTAAATCCGGGCTATTGAATCACAATGATACACTGTAAAATTGTGGTAGCTGATCGTACAAAACTTCTAAATTAATGGGCAAAATCCTTATCTATTTTAAATAATTCATAATATAATAATATATTTTGGTAATTGGTGTAAAGTTTTCTACGGTTTCCCCAGTTCTTTTTTAATTTAATTACACGTCGATGCATGTCATTTGAACTATTCAATCGGGAACTGCATGACGATTTAAATGTCACCTTTTTTAGTATTCCTATATTTTATTGTATTCTTTCTAATTTTAGCTCTAATGCGATTTGTTCTCAGATTAAGTAATATAAATAAAAATGGTTCACACGCCGCTGTCAAAATTGCATGAAAGGTTGTGGTAATCGGTTTCATCCTCTGGCTACTGGTTCTTCTGCGTTGTCAGTAAAAATTTAAGAAATCTTAATTATGCACGATCGGAAGTTTTCGAAATTGGAATGCTTTTGGGATTTGGATTTATCAAATATCAAGACTGATAACCTTATATACCTATATTAGCAGCGCATAATTATATAATTTTATTCAGGACCTCGGACGGGATCTAATGGTTTCTCTTTTCATGACGATGATGAGTTCTATGTCCCTGTGGTAGTCAAAAATATGCCAGAAGAAATGAAGCCAGTCTCCACTGTAATTCAACTCGCACCGCCTCCTAAGAACAGATCAAAGTCAGCTAAAAACAAATCCGCAGGCGTTGGTCCGCCAGTCAACTATGACCTCGCAGTACGGGTTCCGAAAGCAGGAGAAGCAGCCTCTACAAATGACAATATTCCTGCGGAATTATACCAGCCCTGGAAGGCGACAACCCCTAAAGGCAACCGGAAATCAAGGGCGAAAAATAAATTTGTCGGATCTCCTGAAGCTTAGACCTCTGCAAAGGTCACAGTTCGCCGTTGGCTTTCTCCACATGCAAATACAATCATTTTTGTTGCGAATGTCAATTGCAGTCAGATATTGGTATTGAAGCTTAGTAAATCTAATTGTCACGTAATCAAAGGTCAAAATTAGTTGGCGCCGAGGGATTAAGTTCAACATTACCTATGCTCAATATCGTAACATAATGGGCTTATTTGCCTCAGTTGAGGTCAAGTTCAGTTAATCATGGACCTTTTGACCTTAAATTTGCCAAACGCTGGGTAAGAATCACTGTTTTCGAGGGAAGCTACGAAAAATCTTTTGTATTTTGGTATTCTTATTCTTGAGCTTTTATTTCATTGAATAATTCTCAGCCTGAAAGCATAAACTGACCTCTTTAAGTTACGTAAAATGAGCCATATACATATTTAGGCTGACCTTTATTTAATAATGGCATTTCGATTACGCCCACTGATTTGCATACAATCTCGACAATGCACACAGGCAAAGAAAGTGAGTGGCAGCTAGCTGGCCGAGTGCCGAATGAGCGGCGGCATAAGGCATAATCAGTAATTGAGGTCACGTAAGAAGGCCAGGCATAATATGCGTCATCGTCAATAAATGCAAAGGTTCAGAAGGACGCGTATTGCTTCGTCAGAATACGGAATGAGACGTTCTGTAAGAAGCCCTGACGTCACACTTTCTCCTGAAGCTCTAATCAGCCATAAAGCATTGCCCAACCCCCCTGCACAACGCTTTTAATACCTAAAAGTGTCAGATAACAGTGCAGCAGTGTGATACTGATCTTGGGTCAAAAACCATGGAAGTATTTTACACATAATTTGGTGCTAATATCATAAACAATTTTGATCCGCATAAATGCGATACGCTGAAATTTTATCATCGAGAACGGAAATATACGGGAAGGGCGTCAACGGCATATTGTGCACACGGTACGTGTAGTGTGTTGGACAAAAAGGGTATTCAGTAACGCTAAAACATACCGCAAAATACTTGTAACATTAAGATTATAAAAGTGTAAGAAAATATGCGGTATGTGGACTTACAAAGCACATACATTGAGACGAGTCCTGCTATTTTTGGCCGTAGTGCATTTTCTTGAGTGGGAGTCATGGGTCTTTTACATTAGTCTATTTTTGATAGAAGATAAAAAAAATTGCCTTGTTCAATGAGACGTCCAAGTGCACAAGTTGTTTTTTAATTTGTGCAAAACAAGATAATAGGATATTTACGGGATTCCGTCTAAGACGGCTGGCTCCTGATCCTGACACAAATCTTCCAGGTGCTACCGAACTGGAATCTAGGATTCGATTCTACGATATTGACGATTCAGAAGTTGGCCTTGCCTGGGTTGGTATTTTTTAGTTGTTAGTATACGAAAGTTACATTACATGCTACAAAACTGCACTGCTGATTGCTGCATAATTTGATATTTATTTGAGCAATTAAATTCAAAATATAGGTAAGATAAAATACCTATAACAATAGGCTGTGGCTGTTGTATTACAAACAATTGACAAGTACGTTTTT
>VNWX01002452.1:0-12101 GCA_009869905.1 Ceratophysella communis | reverse complement strand
ATCGAACTAAAATCAGGCATCGCCGTTTTTGCCAGTCGTTGGTCACCGCCAAATAAAGTCTACGGGAATAATTTTGGGTCTCGCTTTTTAAATTTAAGGCATTAGCTGTCACCCCACAAATATAGTTCAGTATTAACAGACATGCCGTTTAATCATGACGCATTTCCGAACAAGAAAACATATTGGGACAAAAAAACTTACCTTAAATTTTACGTAAATCGTAAATTTAATTTAGAAGGCAGAACACAAGAGAGCTTTGAAAATACCCAAACTTTGAAAACGGCGTACAGTTAAGTCAATTGAATTCAGAAATAACGCAACCTTAGGAAGCAGGAAGTAGAATAGTGCGTACTTCGTACGGTGCCCGTAGAAAACTGGTAACTAGAATCCAGAATTACGGTCGCTTTATACCCCAGTCAAACCACGCCCATTTTCCTGAACATCATCCATTTTTAAAGCAGGAGTTCACACGAAAAAACTGATCTTGAGATAGATCAGTGGGGATTCCAGCAACTTGACTGGAAGACGCAGCATCGACGCAAGACAAGACGCAACACGACCGTGCGATGCAGTATAGCACCACACGAGTTTGACCGTGTTCTCCGTAGTCCGATTCTTGACATTGTTTTGGAATGCGGCATGCGACCACGAACCACGCCCAATGACAGGTAGCACGGCATGTCCTGTCAAACAATTCCAGTAAAACGTTATTATTTAAGTATGTACATATGTGACCCCGTGTAAAACCCGTAGCTAGTGAAATCGACAAATGGTAGCTATTAATAATGATGTTTAATTTACTTGTTTATCCATTACAGGTTCGGTAGTGCTAAACCAAATTGGTCACTATTTTATATTGAAATAAACCTTAGTGATAAAAAATTTGCCAGAGACGATGATCTACAGTACCGGCTGATCTGAGTTTTGCGATGGATTGTTATCTGGTTACCTTAGCCATCGCAAACGGAAAAACGATTCAAATATCCAATACACAAGTTCAAAAATACCAATGATCCCAGACACGCTAGCTAAAGCACACTTGCGAAGTTCCGAATTGAGAGCTGTCAGTTGAGCATACAAGTAACCTGAATAGCTTTGCAAACATTTAATAAGCGTTTAGATATGAATATGACATTTAAGTGCGCATATTGGAGAGTGCAAGCAAAGTGCAAATTTTTAAGCTTACCATTTACTTTACACCTACACTTTTAGTTACCTCAACACCGAATTTGAATTAAATAGAATAAACTACCTTATTGTTCCGGATGAAGTGCGAGACCTAATTTTTAAGAATCGCTACCTTACAGCGCAGTTTTAGGCTGCACGAAGGTAAGTTGGTCTCATTTTGATACCTATTACCGACAGATAGCACATCATTGTAAATTGTAATGGGTCTACGTCACAGCCGCGACTATTTTGCAGAATGTGCAAATTTGGTGATATCGCCATATTCTTAACAATCGAATGGAATATGGAATGTAACAAAACTACACGAATTATGGATTGCATATTTTTCACCCACCTAACCTAGCGATTTATACATAGTATCATTACGATAGGCACTCATAAAAAGTCATACAACGGTCAACGGCGCTTGATTCCGCGTTCAATTTAGTACTCGAAGTTAACATAAGTCACTATTTAATAAGTCACAAAAACTTATTTGAAAACTAAAAAATTTAGGGTTCCTGTTTGAACGCAGCTCAAGTGATGCTGAGAACAAGCGGAGAAAAAACTCCAAAGCATTTAATAGTAATTGTATGCGCCTAGTCAGAGTGACTATTATTATAGGCTGGAAGGAACTCTCATTGTTGTGTTATTGTCTCGTTGCAAAGGATAGGAAAGGTACATTGTTCAACTTGATGATTCTCAACAAGCTCCGACAGGCAAGAAGAAAGGTCAAGACAGAAAGCCCTGCAAAAGCATGACAAGAACAGTACGGTTTGCCATGCTCAATAATGATTAATGATAGTAAAATATATTCCAAAATCAAAAACTCCATCTCAATTTCGCTTCTATTTTTTAATTTCAACGTGATAATCAAAATGTCCTGTCTCTGTTTATTTATTTCGAACGAAATTTTCTCATCTTAAATATTGTTACTTACATAACATTAGTTAATTTATATTAATATTTATTACTCATACACTTATCGTCTCAACTATTCGTCATCCTTTTTTTTCGAGAATCAAGAATTTCCTACCTGTTTAGATGCTAAGCATATCTTTAGATCAGCAATTCGATGTTTGCATTTTTGCGCTATTGGCGGATTAACCTAATTTCATTTGGTAATTTTGAGCGCATTGCACTAAAGCTTTCAGCAATTTAAGCGTATTGATTTCGTGCTCGAATCACATGTCAGTTAGTCAGTAGTAAAACGTTTTGTCTTAACTACTGCATTGATCGTATTAAAAAAACAGTGATAATTCCATGAAGGCAAGGACCTGCCGTCCTATATTTAAGAACTATGTTAGGTGTGTCAATTGCCAATGAATGAGAGTAACTGATTATCTGATTACACTATAATTGAATTAAAGATTGCAAGTCTATCTATCGTTTTCTTGATCCTATAGTAGTATTGATTTCGTCTCAATCACTTTAGATTGCTTCTATTTTATTGAGCTAGCACTCCGTTCTTACGATTTATTTCAAATGAATTTTCTGCTCATTTTTTATTTTTTTATTTTTCACGTCTGTGTCATTACATGCGTTTGCGGATTTTACTCCTTGTGACTTAACTTATGACTTCGGTTCACGGGACCGGACGGGGCTAGTGGAGTAGTAGTGGTGTCGATGTCTCCTCGAGTATTATGAAAAACGTTCAGACTTTTGAGACTAGAAATAACAGCATTTCTCAACCCTGATTCAGCAATCAGGACCAATAATGCAGATAATTGTTTTAAAAAAACCTACAGGGAACAAAATGGCCGAGGTTTTAGGTGGGGTGTGTGGATTATTTCTTCTACTCGAATTTCTACTCTGTCGCAATTTGCGATTTTGATGCTTGATACAATAATGCGTTCTTCTGTAATTTATCTGTATCCTGTCTGGAATTAATGCAATCCCAAATTACATCCAAATGGCACGAGCACGAACACCTTAAATTCTCTTTGAATACAAGGTGAAAATAAAAAGTTATCTTGTAATTGTAAAACGACGTAAGATTAGTGGAAGTGTAAAACCGTCAGACAAGTCCGAAAAGTCCGACGTTTAGTTGCAACCCGGATTTTTCAAATATTGGGTGGGGTGGAAGTTAGGTGGAACCAAACAGCAGCATAGCAGAAGGGACACATCATAATAATATACCTAGTTCATGCAGTACATAGGTACATCATACCAAAATAAATCTCATCTGTCATCCATCAATCACAACTTTGAACTTGTTGGTCACTTGTGACTAGAAACTTGAGGTCACCAATTGTTTGTCAATAGCAGTTCAGTCCTTCCCATCTTGTTGAAAAGACTGTGCACAGCAGCATCCAGTCTCCAGTCACCTGCCCAGTTCAAGATTGAAATAATCATAAGTTCATAAGCAATCATCGGAGTTATTCACACTCGCAACAATATGGTAAAGTTGCCTAATTCTAAAAATGCATTTTATTTTACTAGTCATCTATTTACTGCAGCTAAGCTAAGCATTAACTTTGACCAGCTGAGGATGGGGTACTCATTGCCCATTATTGACAACGGTTTTGCACTGTTTTGACAACTACTGACAAATGATGACTGACTACGACAGTTAAACAATTTATAAAATAACGTTTACCTCTGCTTACAGTGGTCAGGGGCTTGTGGCTGGGCTGGGGCAATGAATTAAGAAATAACGTGTAAAGCTTTGAAAGAAGCTGAATCTGGTCCTAATGAATGCTTAGGTATTTTTTATTTGTCAATTCGAACAGTCTGAGCAACAGTTGGATTGCGCTCTGGATCTTATGCGTCGGCTTCCGCCACAGCAAATAGAGAAGAATTTAAGTGACCTCATTGACCTGGTGCCTAATTTATGTGAAGACTTGCTTTCATCTGTTGATCAACCTTTGAAAATAGCAAGGGATAAAGTGCAGGGCAAAGACTACTTGCTCTGTGACTATAATCGAGATGGCGATTCTTACAGGTGAGTCAAATTTCATTAAAAAGTTAATGGTTGCTGAGTTTAAAAGGCTTGCGCCATTAACATCACAGCATTGTTTATTAATATAGGTCACCATGGTCAAATACTTACGACCCTGTGCTTGAGGATGGTACTATGCCATCTGAGCGTCTGAGACGTCTTGAAATTGATGCCAATTCAGCATTCGAACAATACCGTGAGATGTACTTTGAGGGAGGAGTCTCATCTGTTTACCTTTGGGACTTAGCATCACAGTATTGTTTATTAATGCAGGTCACCATGGTCAAATACTTACGACCCTGTGCTTGAGGATGGTACAATGCCATCTGAGCGTCTGAGACGTCTTGAAATTGATGCCAATTCAGCATTCGAACAATACCGTGAGATGTACTTTGAGGGAGGAGTCTCATCTGTTTACCTTTGGGACTTGGAACATGGTTTTGCTGGTAAGTCCTAATAGTAAAGCGGTAATTTTTACCGATACAATAAGTGTTTCAGTACTAAATGTTCTATTGATTTTACATAGGTGTGGTTTTGATCAAGAAAGCCGGAGACGGTTCGGATAAAATTAAGGGTTGTTGGGACTCTATTCACGTTGTGGAAGTCCAGGAGAAGACGACGGGTCGTTCAGCACATTACAAACTGACTTCAACTGCAATGCTCTGGCTTCAAACACATAAACCTGGCTCAGGGACCATGAACTTGGGTGGAAGTCTTACTAGACAGGTGAGTGCACACTCGGCAGATTCTTTGTGTACCCTTTCGCGTAAATAGTTTATTATTTTTAAATCCAAGTTGAAGTTAATTAAGGAATTTGAAACTTTACAGATGGAACAGGATTGTCAACTAACAGAGTCCTCACCGCATATTGCTAACATAGGTCGTATGGTTGAAGACATGGAGAATAAAATCCGTTCTACGCTCAATGAAATTTATTTTTCCAAAACGCGTGACATTGTAAATGGTCTAAGGTCCATTAATCCGCTTTCTGACCAAAGAGCCAAAGCAGAATTAAAGAAAGACCTAGCTGCCGCACTCAAATTACGAAATGCTGGTCGCTCCGAGACACCCTAAATGAGAACATTGTCATCGGAGTGAATCAAACAGGTTTGGTTCTGTACTTGAAATTGATTGGGTTGAAAGGAGGATAAAATGAAATAAAATGCAAAAATATTGTAATTGTAAATTATGAAATATTACCGAATAGTTATATACCAGTACTATTTAAACTCTACTTTATATCTATTTAAATTCGTTGGATATGCAATATACTATTGATTTGTATGATCTACTTTATACAATTAATATACAACATAAAATATGCTCTATTACCATTCAAGTTTTGCTAGCTCAAGTTGTGCTCATTATTTATTATTTTGGGGCTCTCAACGGAAGCGTGAAAAGCCGTTAGCGGGGCTGAAAGTTGAAGTTGAACTAGCTCAATTGTAAAGAAAAAAGCTTTAGCCATTCTAAAAATGCTGATTAGGATTAGGAGCTATGCTTCTCCAATTGAAATCTTGGCCTACCAAAGGTGCATTTCTCAAAATGAAATTTTTCACAACTGAATTAAAAGCAGGGGTATGTTAGGTGGTATTCTCGTTCTGAATAATAATTAGTCATCGTCCTAGCACTTATCGTCCTAGCAATAGCCTCTTTCAAACATGCATACCTGTATTCTAGGTAAATACTTGTTGCATGACAAATATTTATTATATAGTCATTCTCGAAAGACGATAATTCGTGGACTGCTTTAGGAAGGTAACAATCCAATTTTCTCGAAGATTGAGACTAAGCTGAAATACAAACAACAATTTGATATAGGACCGATTTGTGTTGTCTAGTCACAAAATCTTCCGTCTTTGTCGGCCTTCATTTCCCATGACACCAGTTTTGTTTCCGATTAGTTTGCGAACATCTTAGCACTTGTAATAAACAAATTTTTTGAAATGCTGATAAAAAAAATTTGTTCCGGAATAATTCTGTTACCTGTTCGTAATTTCTTCTTATTCATAAGTTACTCGGCATATCGAACGTTGACAGTTTGAGTTGACAGCAGAATTTGCAGAATGGAACATAAAGTGGGATTAGGGATATATTTAGCCTTGACCTTGTGTTTCCAGACAGTTTCAGTGCTCTCCAAGCCACCCTGCAGTTATACGTAGCTGAGAGCTCATGGAGAGGATCAAGCTCGTACGAAACTGCTATGGTCAGGATTAGTATACTTAAGGTATTGGAAGATGAGCCAGTTGTACTGGAAAATGTTCCATTATGTCTCATTAAGGACAATGAAGTGGTAATAAATTTTTGCATTTTTAAAAGTAAAGCCGCAGAAATTTTGGATTTATTTCTTTAAGTTCGAAGCGATTTAGCTTTAAAATTTTTTCAATTTTTACTAGGGCTTTCCTGTTATCCACGACGGCAGCAACAACGAAGAGAGTACCATTTTTTTGAGTGGTGAGATCGAGAACTTCCAAAAGCACATTAACGACGTCATCGACCCTATTATTTTGGATAGTGACTTCTGGGCAGTAAGCGAAACCAAAAGTTTTACTGGTTAGGGAATTCAGCGGGTTTTTCGGAGCTCCAGTTGCAAGAGCGGGTTTTGCGGAATGGACGGAAAGTGCAAGGTATGCAAACTCAAACATTGTCCTTCGGCCAACCCGATGCCATGGGCAGAATTTGTGGTAAAACAAAGACAGTACGAAAAAGACATTAAACGACAAGGCGAAATGCTCAAAGAAATGAACTGCGATGGCATCGATAAGCTGCGGGACAGGACTACTTCGTCAATTTATCATGCCAGTGAATATTGCAATGGGGTAATACTACTAAAATACTTTGCGAAACTATAATTGATCACAGAAAACATTTTGCCCATTACCTATTTCTGATTTTATTATTATGGCTTTAGGCTAGTGGAGAGCCCAGCAAAGTTGCCGCACGGATCGAAGTGAAACCAAGTGGGGTGAGTTTCTGATTGGGATCTGTGCTCGACCATCCGGGTATCGCGAATCATGTTTTCTAAATACAGAAGAAGAGTTTAAGGCGTTGAAAAATCATCTCGAAGAGGCCACAGTACTTCCGAATACCAACTTTCTATTTGGAGACGAGGAACCGACATTAACTGGCAAAGATGCCACTCCGGCCATGCGTCTCAAGTCTTGGAATTGCGTCCTGGGAAACGTGCGACCCCAAAACTTTACAGTGTAAAGAGACTAACAGGGTCAAGGACTATAATGATGGTCCATCAATCTATACTCCAGAACCTCGGGTTTCGCGACTCTGGAAATTACAGGAATACAACAAAAACGAAGCAGGAAATAGAGTAGGTTTCAGTGTTGTTCATGTACTCGTAACTTTGGCAGTTTGCAGTTTTATCTTTATAGTGATCTAAATTCTGAGTATACACAGAAAATTAGTTTAACTGACATCAACGTGTGTACTTAATAAAATCAATTTTGCTATCGAAATATTTCCGGTCAAGATGCAATCAACAACATAGTATATTTTTATATGTTAGGTGTATGCCAGTGGCGAACTTCCTGATTTTGTATGCAGTAATTTATTTCGGAATTTCTGTCGCGCTATTCTTTAAAACTGCCGCCATGTCTTAATACCCCTCCGAATGACCACCCTTCCTTGACATCCCCACTGACAAACGTCTTAGCGCGGTACATAAATCGTTTTTCATTTGAATTCGAGAATTTTAATCTTCTCGAGAAAATTTGTGACAAGTATTGTGAGTTTAATATTTATCTCAATTTTTAAGACTCTATGTTGTATGTCAAAGTATTTGGTATTTGAGCTTTCTCGAACCTCTATATGGACAACAAACTTTGAAATAAGTTCAACTAGCAAGTACTCAACGCGCAAGCAGAAAATACCTCCGTCCTGACCGGAGTCCAGCCCGAAGGATTAACTAAATATATCCCTTGCATTTTCAGGTCTCATTCTAATCCCTGAGAAAAGTAGGTATTGATATCCTGTTTTCTTTTACATATTATGTATAGAATGTTGTATGAATAATATAGACTATCAGATGTGAATGTACATTATATATATATATATATATGTATCTCACTTTTGTTACGGCGATAGAAATACATTATTACATATAAATACCTGTTGTGAAGAGCCATACATGTGTTTAGAATGTTGGTGGACAGTCGAAGTCCGAATACCTTTCACATGTTAAAAATTACAAATACACAGTGGCTCTATGAATTCTGGGAACCGAGCACAGTGAACAGTGAGGTTTTATTGGAAGTGGCATAATAGCAATAACTTGAGCACAAATTAAAGGAAGTACGCATAAAGTCGTCCTAATTATTCAGTGGTATTTCTGTAAATTTGTTTCCGAGTTAGCATCATGAAGATCTTGGAGCAATCGAAATTGATAAGACCGCTGGTTGTAAAATTACCCTGGATCGACATAAATCAATTATCGAGAGTACTTCGTAAATCCAGGTAAGAAACACACTACTGTTCATTAGGTTTTAACATGCTCAGTAGAGTAAGTAATCCTGTATTACAAGACTGAATTGAGCTAAAACTCGTCTAATATGGGCACATATACACTAGGTATTACTAATATATAAGCTAATTTAACCCATGCGATGCGCCAGCAGCGTCACTTTTTTATGCAATAAAATGTTTCAGCAATTTAAAATGAACGTTTTCGGCATTTCTGTAGAGATTTTTCCACAATTGAACCTCCAATTTGGGCTCAACGTATTGTTAGTTTCGGCAATTAGCATTTTTTTAAAAAAAAAAATCTTCCGGATAGCTGACTCTATAAAGAACTTAAGTAATGTTTTCTATTCAGATAACCTGAATATTTAGAAAATACAACCAGTCGCATAATAGTTTAGCAATGATAATTTGACGACTCTGACAAGTAAATAAATTTGCATTTTAATGCTTTTCAATTAATAATTTTGTGTTTGAGGGCAATACTTATAGGTACTTGCTTTTTCTATAACTCGTGTTTTGTTTGTTGACTTCATTAGTGAACCACCAGCTGACAATACAGCCGTATCCGCTACCGGAAATAAAACATTTCCTTGCAAAAATTGTGAAAAAGAATTTTCAACCCTGACTCGACTCCGACGGCACCGAGGAAAATTCAAGCTAATTCTTGGTGTTCACTACAACGGTGATCGTGACCGTAACTACATCTGTTTGCGTTGTGGTTGCGGAAAGCGCCATTCTACCCAGGAAGCACTAGAAGCTCACCAACTGACCCATAGCAAGGAAAAGCCATTCACATGTCATTACTGCGGTAAAACTTTCACAATGCTGGGAGCTCGAAATTACCATACGAGGAAGCATTGTCCTCTAAACAATAGCGTCACAAAGGAGCACACTGTAGTGTACCAGAAAACAGTTCAGCGCATAAGTGGTGATTCGGCAGTATCGGACCCATTTTCCTGCGAAATTTGTGACCGGCAGTTTGAAAGGGAAGTTGGTCTACGAATCCACCAGCGCAAACACGGCATCCAAGTAACGTCCGAGTACAGTTGTCAGGTCTGCTTGAAGATCCTAAGTACTCGCGTTGGCCTCAATCGCCATATTGCGACTCATTCCGGAGAAAAAGTGTTCAAGTGCCCGACGTGTGAGAAGTATTTTGCTCGTAAAGATGGCCTTCAGGCGCATGTCAGGATTGGGTCGTGCAAGGGAAAGAAATATGTGTTCACGCTACCGCCCGAGCCTAAATCATTTGCTTGCCATAAGTGTCAACGACCTCGGACTTTCAGCACCAAACAAGGGCTACGCATACATAATCGAAGGGTGCACGGCATAGTCGAGGGCCCATACTTGTGTTTTCTCTGTGGAGATGGGAAGCACTGGCCGTCTAATGGTCATTTGCAAATTCACATGGTCACCCACACAAAGGAAAAGTGCTTCAAGTGCCCGCTATGCAATTCCAACTTCGGTTCGAAGAGAGCGGTAGTTTGCCACATAAACACCAGGAACTGTCGTCAAGCAGCGGCGTCCTTGAAGCACGAAACCGCCCAGCCCCTGTCAGATCATAATGAAGATTGCATTGTTAAAACGTTTACACGGTAAGCTTTTCATGTTCGACATTGTTCTGGGATTAAAATTACGCAATCCTTAAGAAACGTTTTATGGAGAAACAAATGATAATTGTGTAAATTTGATTTCTGACTATCATCATCATCAGTAACAGGTCTTTAGGAATTTGTCAAGTCGAGAAGATCATCATGGAAGCCGAAGCAGCTTCGAAGTCTAGCATTGACCTAAGCAGCAGCACTAGCCCGCTAAGAAAATCTGTTGAAATCATTCCAAGAACAAAAGCCAATCGAAATCGGAATTCTAAATCAAAACAATATGAATGCTCTTTTTGCGGGTCGAAGCAAGGATCCCCATCTTCCCTCGAAGTTCACATGAAGACGCATACCAAGGAAAAACCTTTCAAGTGTCCAGCTTGTAGTTTATTCTTATCGACAAGAGGCGCATTAATGACACACGGAAAGGCTTGCCCCGGACCTCTCGATGCCATTCTGAGCTACACTGCCAAATCACCGAAAATCACGATTTGAGTTTTAAAAAAGGCATTAACAAAGCCATGAAACAATCCACTCTACTATGAAGCCATGTGTGAAACTTGTGAAATAAATTTTCTTAGAAAAACTAATTAGAGTCAACGCTGGCGGAATTTCATATGTGATTTATGTTCAAAAGCATATTGTACTACAAGTCAGTATCTCTATGAGCATCAGAAAGGAACAACTTAAACTACAGGGGCGTCAGCAAGTGACCTTCCTCCAGGCACTCTTGATTCAGCCCATGAGCTAGCTGGAATTTGGGGAGATCAAACAGACTACTTAATGTTCATAATAAAATAAGTTGTTAAGTTTGTTTGGTTCAGGTCCGAAGGTAACTGTTAGTTGTCCTTCACTGTAAGCTTATGTACGACGCCAAGGTTGTTTTCAATGAAATATTTGTTGAAATATTCCAAAATCTTCTAATTTACTGGAAGGCTAACTTTTTTCCGAACAATAATATTAAACAGTAATAAAAGTAAATATTCCTCGTCTTTTGAAGTTTTTGCCGTTTACTCATAAGAAGGACGCTCGAGTTTTTAAGCACATTTTGAATGGCGTCCTTCTCATTCAAGTTCATTTGTGTATTAAATTTGAAACCATTATTGATTTGAAAATAAATATTAAGAGCCGAAAGAAGGCTGCAGCACAAAAACAATGGAAATGTTTGTTTATATGATATGATCCTTCATCTCAAGAGTTTCAGTCTCAGTTTCCTTCGTTGAGGATCATGTCTACTCTAATAAAGTTCCTATTATTTATCACTTTGATACAATGGGGCCTTTTTGCTGGAGTCCAAGCCGAAATTCCTGCCGGTAATTAAACAGAAACTGCTGAAATTATTTTAAAAAATATTAAAAGTTTAATACGACGGCAAAGTTTAAAATGTATACATATTTACTAAAAAAAATTAACGCTTGAATACCTACATATGTTATTCAGATGGACCTCTTAATCGTTCTATTAAAGCTGCGGGTAAGTTTTACTGCTTACGTTTTAAAATGTTTTTTAAAATTTAAAAATGAAAGGGTTACTCGTATTTTAAACTATATTAACTCCATTAAATAGGATTTACCCTTATTGGAACTCTTCCCGGGCCTAAAAGCAGAGCAGGTCAAAATACTAATAATGATTACCTTTACAGTCATGAGTTGGTAAGACATTTAGTGTAAAGTTATTTAACTAACTAAAATGAATGTTCATCAAGATAAGCCTGTTCTTGATTTTCAAAATAAATCTTTAGAGAACATGGACAAGCGCTTATGATGAGTGTGAATTTCTTCTGGCCGGAAACCTGGTCTCAATTGAAACAAAAGAAGAAGATCTCTACATTAATGAATTTCTAAATGTAGAAACTGTTAGTAAGTACCTACTACACGTAGTAAAAAAGTTCACGGGAAGCAGCTTGTTGCTTCAGCAACTCATGT
>VNWX01002451.1:0-12106 GCA_009869905.1 Ceratophysella communis | reverse complement strand
CTCTTGTAGTGAGCCTCTAGTTGAAGTTGAGAACTAACAATAACGTGTGGATGTAATAATCCCAAAAGTGTAGTGCTCCGCGTAGAGAGCCTTCAACCCTGCCAACGCCAACCCACTCACTAACTGAGTCAGAGAGTTGAGTGAACTCTGGGCCGTAAGTGGGTCAACTGCTGGGGTCTACAGCTAGCTCCCGCACTCTAACTCCATGCAAAGCAGCAGCAGCCCTCCTGGCACGCCAACCAGCCCCAGACGGAATTCTTAACGCCTAATGGAAAATGGAATCATTACTGTACGACTAGTAATACACTCGTTTGCTTTTTCTACTACCATTAGAACGAAAGCCTATACGATTCAACGACAAAAAATCCGTAAGAATCCACGCTTCCAGGAATCCGAGATTTTTCCGCAAAAATTCGAATTAAGGACGCCGGCGGAAAAACAGCGCGAATATTCAATCCAAGGGACGCCTACATGTTTTTAGCGCGAAAATTCTTACTGAATCTGCAAAGCCTAATTGAGACAAAAATAACTAGGCAGTCATCTAATTTCTAATACCCTCTGACCTTTGGTCACATATATCACGTATCCTTGCAATTTCATCTCGCCAATGTATTGCTAGCCGGAAGTACACGCTATTGCTTTAGATATCCGGCTCGTTTGTAGAAATTTATACGTCAAAGAACATCGCTCTTAAAGGTAACCAGCTGAAGAGCACTCGATCAATGATGATGACGGTCCCAAAAGCCCCAACTTCTTACCCGAGCATGTAGTGAATAATGAAAATTCAATTATGTTGAATCAGCACGTGTCAAGTCAACAGGGTCCTACTCGACTCAATAATTGTTCAAAAGGGTATTTGAAAGATCCGTGAAGTAGGTGAAATCTATGAAGTTATAAACTTTAGGAAGATTGAAAATGCTCTATAGGTCGGAAAACGGGGTCAAATTCATATTATAAATAAATAGACGTAAATGAAGATGCTCTAATAAATTTAAAACCGTAAACCGCATTTGCACTGTCACGGTAAAGGCTAAAACAGAGTCAAAAGGTATGTATTTTTGGTATACCAAATTCAAATTGACAATTTGTGGTTAGATTACGGAACATGTCCAGTCCATTTTCATATAAAGTACAGTAATGTACTGCCAGGTCGACGAAGTATAAATATCCCATCAGTTTCCTTATGTCTCTTGAATTTTAAATGAGCTGAAAAATAACTCTAGTCTAAGTATGTATTTATGTTTGAACTCGAACCTCGGATGCCCCGAATTCGTAAATTGACTTGAAAGAGTGTTCCTCATTTCCAGGTTCGTTCGTTCGAGTCCTTGTGCTCGATTCCGGTCATGACACTCAAGAAATTGAACCTGCTAGCCCATAATAACCCATAACCTAAACTCTGAAAAAGAAATCTATTTCCCTATTTTCATGTCGGACGTCTACGCCGTACGCCGCACGTAAACGGTATATAAGGTGCTCAGCATGAAACATTCGACCAAAGCCAAAGCTAACAAACCCACCCACAAACATTAAACATTATACTAAAATTGGGTTCCGAGTTCTAACCGAATTCCTCAAGTTTAGGATTGGCTACAATGCCCACCTTTGTATACCGTGCCAAGCCAAGAAAGACACAAATTTCGGTACTTGGTATACCGAATTCTGGTATACCAAAACCCGAAAACTGTGTCAAACCATTAAAATAAGCTGTTGACGTATGTCATTCCTCCCAGATACTTATATGTAGCCCGCTTCATTAACTCATCCATTGTACCGGGCCTAAAGGTTCCATGCTATGCATCATTTGGCTGAAAATTTCTAGACTTCTAAGACGGTATCCCGCAACGTTCGCTCTATTTCCAGTACCTACTATGAAACTCTAGATCCCATATGTAGGACGTACTACAACCCAAAAATAATTTGAACTAGTAAAACCTCTACCAAAGTTTCAAATAACTAAAACCCGAACCACATGAAAGTAATATTTTATTGCCTATGTGATCTGAGTGGCATGCAACACATGAATTTCACGAAATTTGAGTATCTACCCCTGATCTTCCATGATCAGCTTCAGAAACATGTGCAATTTTATTTGAAACCTTTGTTCTCTCAGGGTCATGAATATAAATATTTATACGCAAATATAAATACAAATTTAAATCTCACTTTCATGAAAATGCTGATCCGGGTAGCTGAGATAGTGAGACCCATGCGGTTCCCACCAGGAAAAGAAGAACCCGGGCATCATGGTCGTACTGTGACGGACGTAGAGGGCCGGCGAGTAGAGCATTTTATAAGTTATTTTAAATTTTACATTAACACAGAAATTGAAATGCCATCGGTCATCATTACCGGGCATTTGGAAACTCGGAGAAAGCACCACCGGAGAAACGCCTACACTCAGATGGCCCACCCAGAGACCCAAGCGGGTAGCGTACGAGAGTGTTGTTGATAAACAAAGTTTCGGCTCGATAGAACTGCGCAGCTCAAGTCAAGCTATTTTTGTCCTCTACGGTGGGTGACTGGGTTAATAGAATATCCGGACTTTGATGGACACTGACACGAAGAAATTACAATCCTGGACAATTACACAATTGAAATAGAAATATCACAACAATTGAAAAGCGTCGGGCACAGCAGAAACTTCCGCGTTTTTACCGGTGAAAGTGCACCAGACGAGACTGTTTATTTTCAAGGACTTGCCAATGTCAAGAAACTCGGTCAGGAATAGAATTCGGGGAGATCCGAATCCCACTGCCGGGAGAAGGGCAACACCGAAAGCCAGACCAGACTATGTGTTTCCTTCTATGTGCCCTTCTGCTTTTTTTGTGTGAAAGTCTGGGGTATGCGAATTGAAACTCAGGCGTCTCTGCGACGCGGGACGCTATTGTAGGACCATATACGTACCTTAAAAAAAGGGAGTTTGCAGAAGCGTCTGCTCCATAATATTTTCCATCTGCCCACGCTTATATTTGTCTATCTACCTGATTTTGACATTTAACGAACGCGTCTAGGGCTTCCTAAGTCCCTCACGTCTACAGTCTAGTAAGCAATTTTGCCTGGACCTGGAGTACCTATCTATGTAGCACCTGGCTGGACGTGGCAAAAATACTGCAAAACGCAGATGCAGACACATAGACAATGCAAAATGTACCTGGTTTTCCGAACCATGTTTATGCATTGCGCGAATGGTCATTTCGTGCAGGTAAGTTCGATTTGACCATTTGGCCGAAGCATCGGAATCGGAACCCCAGTAGGCAACAGGCAGCGAAATACCGGCCACAGCTTGTAACAGGTCAAATTTAAATTAAAGCTGGCCCATGGTTCAGGTTAAGTGAACTGGCGTAACCGGCTCGAGCTGAAATGCTGCCAGACGATTTGTCGGCTAACCCTGACATTTGGTTACCAAATATCAAATGAATGGCAAATTGGTACGATGATGAGTTCATGGAATTGGTATCTTCATGTTTGTAAACTGGTCCAGGCCAGACGTGTTACATGTGCATGGCTTGGCGTACTCCCGTTGTTTGTAAAAAATTTCAGCCTAAGATGTCAATGTCAAGTCAATGCCAAGTGATTCAGGCGAAAAGATCGACCCAGCTTCCATCCTCATGCAGGCGTCTATTTATTTTAATATGTTATTTTTGTGTATGTATGCAGCCGATGCGCCATGATACGCTGACGACGACGCCTCGGAAATGAATCATTTTGATGTAGGTGCGTAGGTATTTTGCAAAATTCCAGCATATAAATACACAAATCCAACATCAAATGTATGAAGAAGTGCACGCGAACTTCAGACCTAGGTATGCACACTATCCGCTGAAACGTGCCACATTTGTGACGAAGCAAGTTTACATGTGATTTGATTAGTATGCAAACATAACTATTGGGTCTTAGAAATACTGCGTCTCGTACAAGATTCACGAGCTACTGCCACGTCATTTTCCATGAATGAATCTGACCGAAATCCGAATTTTAGCTTTTAAGATAATTGCCATATTTGGTTAATTTTTGTGTATGTATGCAGCCGATGCGCCATGATACGCTGACGACGACGCCTCGGAAATGAATCATTTTGATGTAGGTGCGTAGGTATTTTGCAAAATTCCAGCATATAAATACACAAATTGAAACGTGCCACATTTGTGACGAAGCAAGTTTACATGTGACAAGTATGCAAACATAACTATTGGGTCTTAGAAATACTGCGTCTCGTTCAAGATTCACGAGCTACTGCCACGGCATTTTCCATAAATGAATCTGACCGAAATCCGAATTTTAGCTTTTAAGATAATTGCCATATTTGGTTACCCTCCCAAACGAAATTTAATTATTATATGAAACCGAAGCTCATGTCAGAATTTCCTGGAAAGTATATCAAATTACATTAAGGCTTACGATTATACGCTTAGCCGTAACTTTCTCCAAATAAAATCTGTCAAGATCTGAAACGTGGGGAAGCACGATGTCATAAAAGAAGGAAATGAGCGACACGAGCAGTGATGCATGACTTAAGACAAAAGCAGATTGCAATTTAAATACGGTAATGCTTAATGCATATATAAGATTCACGAGCTACTGCCACGTCATTTTCCATGAATGAATCTGACCGAAATCCGAATTTTAGCTTTTAAGATAATTGCCATATTTGGTTACCCTATCCCAAACGAAATTTAATTATTATATGAAACCGAAGCCTAAGTCAGAAATTCCTGGAAAGTATATCAAATTATATTAAGGCTTATGATTATACGCTTAGCCGTAACTTTCTCCAAATAAAACCTGTCAAGATCTGAAACGTGGGGAAGCACGATGTCATAAAAGAAGGAAATGAGCGACACGAGCTGTGATGCATGACTTAAGACAAAAGCAGATTGCAATTTAAATACGGTAATGCTTAATGCATATATTCAGGGAAATTATGCAGCTCTAAAGTACCTTTACAAGAATGCATACAATGCTTTGTGTTCGTACAGATTTAAGTTTTTAATGGGCTACAGGATGCATGCCATACGGTACAGTAAACTTGGGGAATCCTCAGTTGAAAGCAAAAGTGGTAAATCCGGTTAGATGCACACACACACATCACTGCCGTGTGAGTTCTTGTAAGTCATAATTTTTGCATTGTTTGGCAGCCTTTGGCAGTAAGTCAAGTTAAACCAAGAATTCAAAGGCAAATATAATGGTTGTAAATAACAAATTCGATGAAAACTCGGACAGTGATCCAAACTTCTGGAAAATTGCAGGTTTCAAGATTTTGCAGGGAAATTCCAAAAATTCGGGCAATGCCATCGGCTCATCAAAATTTCCGATACCTTTTCTTCCGCGTGGAATTGTCGCATTACCCTTGCATACAATAATGCCCTGCCTCTAAAAGGTAAATGGAAGACAATGGTACTGAACTCTCGAAGGAGACAAGGTTCAGAAGAACTTCCAATCTTCCCTTTATACAGCGTTATGTCATATAATCTCACTTCTATCAAAGTGCTGTTAATTTTCCCTTTCTATTTGACTTGGGGCACGCGGCTCAAACCTTCACTTTGGTCACTCACCTCTGAGAACTAGAACTAGACCCACAAGGTAACAACAGAGCACTCCTCCTGCTGACCCATAGCCCTACTGTACAAAAGTCCATCTACCTTTGATTTACACGCATAATTCATAATTACAATTCCTTGCAAGAAAAAAAGTGTCATCGTCACCCAATCCTTCTGACCTTGTCCGAGTAATTAAATACAAAATGCAATAATAATATGAATCCCAGCAGTTCGTACGATAATTGCAATTAGCTGATTTTGTTTTCAAGTAGCTTGTATTGAAATACCGGGAATTTCGAATTCGCAAAGGCACCTTAAGGCTGTGTCACAGAAACTGTCTGCCATGCTGTTAGCACAGCTTTACCCGTTGTGCGGTGCGGTAGGCGGCCGCTATCTTTAAATTGTTTGCCAGTTTAAATCTAGCATCGTTACTTGTTATACAGCTTAAATTACGTAATTATCGTGTGATACGGATACAGCGTTTAGGCACGTAAAGAATAAGCTTGAGAATGTTCTACAATGGAAATAATTGTTGTAGAACAAATTACATTACATTGAGTGATACATTATGTGAATCAGTCTCATGAGAATCATTAGATTAAAATCTACAGTTTTTCGCAGAAAAAGCGATACATCAAATCAACACAAATTAGTCATGCATTGTGGAAGAAATAGCGCTGTGTTGATGTACTAATGAGTTGAACATCCTCTGTTGGAATAGGTATAAATTTTTATTATTAAGAGATAACTGTGAGGTATTAGGTGTACGTACACAGGAATCATGATTTAAATACGCCAGACCAGAGCCAAGGTACAAAGTTACCTAATTACTTGCTCTTGCCAACTTGAGAATGTGGTAAAAAATAATAATAGCATACCAAAATATGAAATGAGTACCAAGGCAAAAAGGTCTATGTCATCTCTAACGTAATCACAGTGAGAATAATAAAACGACTTCTTGCCTAATATCTCTATTTCAGCAAGATTTAATGCAGGAATGAACTTTATAAGCTTAAGCCGTAATATTACTAGGTCATTCGTATTGCCGAGCTTAATGTGAAGCGTAATGGGCTAAAGTTGGAATAATATTAAAACATTATTTTTTAAATGTTTGGCCGTCCTTTTTAAAAATTTTGCCCATCAACGGAGAACCCAGATAAAAGTCAATAGCCTAGCGCTTAAAAGCTACCAATATATAGCAGCGTTTGAGCAATTCCGCGCAGGTGATCATGCTCCACGCAAGCTCGAAAGCGCGAATTTGAAATTTGGCAAACGATGGGTCGCCGCGAGACTTTCAGCCTAATTCGTCCGCTTTATTAAGTCTGTGAAATATTTAGAACGTTATTTTATACATAATTATTCCCACTTAGCATTATTTGATAATTTGAAATGTAAATAAAAGCCTAAAATTTATACATGTAAACTGCAAATTCCTGAGTTCAAAAATTAGGCTGATAGCCTCTCTGAAGATCCAACAACAGGACAATAAACACACAAGCATTTTCTGTAGTTTTTTGAGAATGTACGGCCCTCATCCCTTGGACTAATTTCTATGTCAGGGCATGTCATTTTATTAATTCCACTTCTTCATGTACACGTACGCATATTGTGGCTTTGAGCTTATTAGAGTTCATTTTCATAGTGCAAGTCTTTTTGCTGATATGTTTTTACTAATGTAGCACAGACTACACAACACTAGAGCCTAAGCGTTTACAAAGGATTCAGCCAGCAGCTTTGGTTATTGCCATATTTCTATTATTATAGCTCATGAGGATCTATCTTCATTATGAGTGTGTGAGTGTATGTTAGGGGGAAGGCTACGGGAGGATTATCATTATTAATCGACGTAAGTGTGTCATAGACCAAGACTAACAGGGTGTTTGGCTCAAATCTAGCCCGATGTCTCTCCTTGAACCGAGCCAAGTCAAATGAACTGACTATGAGCTCATGACCTCGTCCTGCCCATATACTTATTAGCCACGTTTTTTTGCTATTGGCTCGCGATTGGCACTTGCTGCCGACGACGATAGTTCAGAGGGTTCTAAATAAGATACCGATATGTAGCTCAAGTCAGCAACTAAATCATCTAAATATTTGTTAATATGCGTCTTTAATTAGGTTTAGTTTATTATGCAAATTCTTGAAGCATTAATCTAAATTCGCGGCGTTTTCCTGGTAGTAAAATCAGTTATTCAATATCCAGATTTACTAAAGATATACTACAGCGTCGCGATATTATTAACCAATTTTGAGCCTATTTATATTTCGGAATCACATGACCCAGGTCAAAAATAACGAGTATATGCATGCGTAAACTCATAAATATATTTGCGTATTTCATTCGGAACATGATACAACAGAAATCTCTACAGAAAATTAGGTTATTAGAATCAAGGAAAGCTGATATCCTAAATCGTGATTGCTCCTTATCAGTTGTGTTTTCTTAATGGATTTTATTTTTAGATTTCGAATTCTAATTTAAGACACACAACGCTATTAAAGGGTTAATTTTGTAGTAGCCTGAAGATCAGATCGTTAAACAAATCAACGTAAAATATAACCCAGGTCGACACGTGAAGCAAAAAAAAGAAAAACGTCGATATCTGTCGACTGCATTTATTATACTTATACAAACTCGCAAGTTCACGTTGACAAGTTCACGTGAGATATCTCTATCCACATCCCAATTAAATGGAGGAGCCTTAAAGACAAGCCAGAAGCCAGGTAAAGAGATAGTTATGCTGAACTTCACGTCACAGGTGGGTGCGAGGGATAATTATTTCAGTTATACATTTTCAATGGGAAATACCATGGCACATGACAAGGGTAACGGGTTCAACTCACGGCCGGTTACAGCTAAATTATATTTGAGTACCTGCATGAGACTTAAGATCACAAGACCTCGCTAAAGTTAACTTATCATATTCCCGAAATATTTTTGTAACTCGCAAAGCTAAATCGACACGTTTTTCTGTAGTCTTGAACTAAAATAAATCAGATATTTTATTGTAAGCCACAAGAATAGTATCTCATGTTAATTTATGTTTATTTTTACTTAAATTAGAGAGTCATCAGTCGTCGTCGTCAATCGTCATCATATTCGGTCAAATATTTATAGTCCGAGTCTGACGCGGTTTCCTGAATTTGATATACAGTCTGACGCGATTGAGAAAGCGACTTGAAAATGCAGCCTAATTCTCCTAAATTCTTCGCTCAATTATTTTAGGATTCTAGCCCATGAATAGCAAACATATTTTTGGTGCAAAATTCCAGTTTAATTGGACACATTGTTTGAAAAACAGCTTTTCAATTCAACTATAATTCTTGAATTTTTAAATTCCGATTAAATTATTAATAAATTTAACTATGTGGATTAATTTTCAGATTTTAACCGAATTAAATATCGCGAAACAACGAATAATGTAAAATTGGCTGCCGCACGCAAGGGCTTTGCTGTAACGATTTTTGGTGCAAAGGGCATTGAACGAAGACTTCTGAATGACCCCAGTCCTTAGCAATAACAATGCTGACCACTGACCAACACAGCAAATCTGATAATATCTTACCCCTACCTTCCTACTCAAGGAAATTACGTAATCTTGGTCACTAATCCAAGGCGGTAGTACAGTGTAACGGATTACCTATAGACCCAAATATTATAACAAACTTTGTTTTAATGTGTGAAGAAGGAAAGAAAAACTTCATCAGGCCAATGCCCTATTGTGTAATCCTTCAGAGAATGCATAGCATAATAATACTAAAAACAACAAGTATTCAGTATTCCTACTATTACCAAAAACCCACCTACAATCTACTAACAATCGTGCTCATGAATTGGAATTAAAACTTTCTCTAATGCTAAAAGTCAATGACTTCTAAGCGTACACACAGGGCGTGAAGCCCTGCAAACCCATAGAACACTGACTGAATACGCGTTATACAGTATAGAGGACGAAAGAGCAAATATTCGTGCAGATATTCGCCTGATTTACATTTAGCATTTGATCAAAAATCTACTATGCGAAAATAACTTAAATCTATTTCGCATGCACCGTTGTATGGTGCTGAGCTCGTCCAGCACGATCAATTAAAATAGTGGCGATTTTCGTATAATTACTGGGTTTACGCTAAATTTTTTAAATACCTTACAATACTGGACTCGAATTCTTAAATAGTGGTTCTGGAAATAACAGCGATTATAAAGGCAAGTCAAAATAATGAATAATTTAGCTAACGTGCTAGCGCACGGTCAGGAAATTACGGATCAATACAAAAACAAGTCACGCATATTACGGCTCGTGGTTCCTATTTCGAACCCGAAAACCCGAAACATTTGCACGCACAATTGTACGCTAAATGTTCTCAGAAAGTTTGAGCCAATTGGACGAACCGGGAAATGGACATGAATAATAAATTCCGGGTCTGCGTCTAGCCTGCTGCCTTGAGCTCTCCTGCTATGGCGTGGGAGTCGGCGGGCTCATTCTTAGATTCTTCTAGCCTCCTAGCACCGGCTGGTTCTCAAAAGGTATTCGGCATAGTGCGGACCAAGGGCAATACCCGAACCCGGTAGTAGTAGTACGTAGTTGTAGCCTTTCTCTCTTTTGCAGGCCGGAAATCGATGAGAGCAATGACCTCAAACTCCCCGGCATCCACGTGAACTGACAGAGATACATTTTATATACCTTCCAGGCCTTAGTCTACTGATCAATAGCATTTCTCACACACTTGTGATGCTAAAAACTTTCACTTTTCTATACAGCAGAGATGCATTAAGCTTCACTCAAGACATAACTAATCCCTTGTGCAAATTTAAAGATTCATCTTGCTCTAAAGTTACTCCATCAAAGTTACTCTCTACCTTGCGTGTTTGTGTATGAAAAAGTTTCACTTCCTTGCTGTCAATTTAAATTCAATTTTTGCTACACGAGAATAACTTGTCATTGTCAGTTTTGTGGAGTAGCGGAAACTGTAGTGTGGCTTAAGTCAAGACAGACGCTTCATAATTCGACGCTGTCACTGTGTGTCAGGTCCGTTGATTTAATATACGGCTGAAAATCTGCATGCGTGCATCATAGCCCAGTTTTTTAATAAACCTAACTTTGAAAATAATATATAGTTTGTATTTTAGGTTTTTCGAGGCGAAATTCAAGCAATTTTTATTTTTCGATGCTGTTTTTAATTAGAAATGCTTAAAATTCTTAGAATTCCGCCCGAAATGCTGTTTTATGACAGGAGAAATCTGAATTCGAAATTCCAGATCTGACACCTACTCATCCCGTTATGACGCCAGACCTGTAAAACTTTGGAATCTGGATTTGAATTCAGAGAGTGGAATGAACTCCGTCGTAAACATGCGTTTTGATGATTTGAGGAAGCTTTCAGGAAAATTGTGAAACCGTAGTAGGCGGCGGTCTTTAGCAGGTAGAAGGCATGCCTTAGTTCGGATATTTTTAGATGCCTTCCCGCATGTCCCTATACAATGTATATGTACCGTTTGAAGCATTGATATAGGACTTGAAATGTCACTGACCTTTCATTCTTCTTCAATGGGATGAGAGTGTGACTTGGCCTGAAGTTTTTACTGGTTCAATCCAGTTGTAGGGTCCCTTCTTCTATTTCCTTATTTCAGGCACTTCCTTCATCGTTTTTTGCGTGTATGCCTTTCCCAAAGTGTCCCAAGACGAGGCTGGTATATAGAAATGAATCCCTTGAACTTTGCTGTAAGTTGTAAAAAAATCGATCCCGGTTCAGACGAGAGGAGCCTCCAAAACAAAGTTTAGGCTTCCTATTTTCACACGGAGGTCAACGAACTGGAGACGAGGATGAGTCTGGAAATATACAGTAACAAAGTCTGGAGTGAGGATTTTTCGTAAAAAAAAATAAAGCTGTCCCTAAAGGTCAAATCATAAAAGATTTACGAGAATTACAGAGAAGATAATACGGAAAACCTTCTTGTTTACGTGTTTCTGTATCTATGTAGCAGTGCCCATAATAATAACAATGACAGTGTTTGTGTTCTTTTAAAAAAGGAAATTGAGAGATTCTAGCTTTTTATGATCTGGGATCTTCGGAGCAGCAGTGCTAGCGGGTACGTGTATACAAATTATTGCGTCTTACGGAAGATGAAGATGCGAGCGAACAACGGGTACTGATTGATGGACACAGGCAGAGTCGTAAAATTGTCAACGGGATTCTCGGAGCAGATATTTGTAAATCATTCTAAGCCGAGCATTTTTTACGGAATTTGAAAATTTCTCGGAAAATAGAAGTCCTGATATTTTGGCGGAATTTTGCTGAGCTGATTTCACGGGCCTGCTTTCCATGACTTTTTCTAGGCACGAATACTAGTATTTTTCGCAAAAATCCGGACAAAGGCTTAGCTTTAGCTGCTATTTTTCTATTTAGAAATGAATTTTCGACTAAAATTCCTCGGTTATGTAAAAACATTGACATTAAATTTATTTGGAGATTTTAAATTCTTAGGCTGTTCGATTTATCCTAAAGGTCAATTTTAACAAGGATTTCGTTCCCACCAGAAATACGGTACTTTTTTCATTCTGCCTTTAAAA
>VNWX01002450.1:0-12106 GCA_009869905.1 Ceratophysella communis | reverse complement strand
GTACAATAAACTTAGAGAATTTTCGAGATTGGAAAAATTTACAAGTTTATTGTACCCACTTTATTGTACCCACTTGGCTCACCACGGCTTAGAGCATGGAGGTGGGTACAATAAACTTGGACAATCTACCAGGTGGGTACAATAATGCCCCAAGATCTATACTCCAACCGCCTGGAAGCTTAATGGATACTAGCTAGTGATAATTTAAGTACTTATTATATTTTTCAGCAATCCGTCACGTTATCTGTGAAATCGCCGTTGTCCGCTAACCACGTTACACGGTCAGCGTACGGACCTTCTGCCTCCTCAGCACCTTGCTTTTGTGGCGAAGTTATAATCTGATTGAGTCCGTGACCTGTCCGTGCACAGTGTCACCTAGCCGCTGTATGGGTTCTAGAGTTAATCTGGGAGCTGGAAGCAGTTTTGAGGCTTTAGAAACGTAAATAAATTTACAATACTAATTTGTCATTACATTAAATTTGTATACATTCTATTGTGACGCTTCGTATTTCTACGGTTGGCGTTGTAAAATCAATACAAAATAGGAGTAACTTCTTACCTATTTCTATTTTTAGTGAGCTAATGGATACTTTCGAAGGTGGTCCGAAATTAATGGGCCAGTCGTCAGAAATTCTAAAAACTCTGGAATGCCCGATCTGCTTTGAAATCGTAACACCACCATGTCTACAACTGTGGAAATGGTCATATTATCTGCGGAATATGTCATCCTCGCGTGCCGAAATGCGGATTATGCGGTAGCAATTTTACAACAGCTCGGAATTATCCGGTTGAAACTATTCTGGGTCTAATTGACACCACTTGTCGAAATGCTTTATGCTCAGTGGCCCTTCGAGCGGATAAATTAAGGGAGCATATGGATAATTGTGAGTATCGGTAAGAAAATTCAGAAACTTCAAAATCCAGCATTATTTTTCTTTGGTTTTCACGATTTCTTTCAATCGAATAGGCCGATCCCCTGTCACGAATACAGTACGGTCAAATGTACTGGGCAATTGATCAGTTTTGAAAATTACGCTCAACACTTGATAGAAGTTCATAAGAATCGTTGCAAAATGGCTGAGGGACCAGAAGTTCACCGAATTAATCTTTCGAATTCCCTTGAAGGTGCGTCAGCTTACGCTTGCTTACGCAACATAATTTTTGAAGTAGCATTCAAGTCAATCGTGTTAAGTTTAAAATATTATTTTACTATTCCCTAGTGAAATGGCCACTTTTTCTGCTCAGTCACAACGGAAATATGTTCCTCTTACATCGGAAATCCGTTGCTCCGTATTTGATATGTTGGGTATCAATGATTGCCTCTGAAGCTGAAGCAATTAATCATCAATTCACATTGCGAATTCAAGATCCTTCGAATCCAAACGAGGTAAGTCGACGGTTAAGCGTTAAGCTTCGAGCACCGTTGTTTCATGTTTTAATTCTTTAATTTGCAAATTTTCCAGGCAAAACGCTCATCCATGGAATGGAAAGTCCGTGCTCACTCTAGTTCACACTCAGCTACACAACGTGCAGAAGCAATGTGATTGTGCTTACATTCCTTACTGTGCTCTAACTCATTTCTGTGAACGCAGCGTCCGTCACTCGACAGGTCAAGTATTTGAATTTAAATGGACTATGACAATCCGGATTGACTCTTCAGAAGGAAGTTATACAGATGCGGAATCTTCAGTTGACCTGGTTGAGGATACGCAGACACCTCCCGACTCTTCTTTCCGCTAATCCTAAGAGCATAACCAATGCAAGAATGATCCGCAGGTCATGCTTAAATCCGTGCAACATTGCCCTCCCCATACCTTAAGCGCTCGCGTAACTTTATACTCTCTGGAACAATCGAAACTAACTGTGCAATTCAAGTAATTTAAGAGGCTAATATTTCTATCTAGGCAGGAACTACTTATGAAGTTAGCATTTAAGCTCTTACACAGTATACGTATCCAGGTATTTCCAAACTTACTCAGGTAAAGGTAGTTACAGTATAACTGTAGTACACTTCCTCGATTTCGTACAATTCTGCTGATTATAAATCTCTGTAATCTGTAGAATTGAGTCCAGTTATTCTTTCTTGTCTGCGTTTCCTTTTCATGTTGATATTCAAATGTTGATTGACTTTAGGTGATTGTTGTTCAAATATTGTCGCATTTCGTATTGTAATGTTACTTCGTGGATAATTAAGCTGCATTAATTTGATTCCTAAGTCCAGGTCCAGTCATAATCATAGTAATATTTTGTACGTATAGAGTTAGCAGCTGCAGCTGCGACTATATGTAGTATTATTATTATTTCTTACTCTGTGGACACGGTTTCGGTAAAATGTAATAATACACCTAAACTTTAAAATTGGCTCGTCAAATGCCTAGTGTTTCGGATTTTAATGGTTATTGCCTAACGCCGCATATCAAATTGATTAATCTTAGTGTAGGCGTAGTATAGCGTACAAAATTAACGGAGTTGTATAGTGCCACCCACGGAGAAGAGGGGCACCCGAGAAGAGCGAGAGGGGGAGCAACAGAACCAAACCTAAAGTGGGGAAATCTGGGGGACATAACGTTATCTTCGCGAAACGTTCTTTCTTCAATTTGACTAATTGTTTTGAGGTGTGGTTTTTTCTGGACAGTTCTGCATCGCATTGTCAACTTGTAGACAATTGACAACTTGTAGATAATGCGATTGAGAATACTTTACAAAAAACCGCATGTCAAAACAGTTAGCCAAACTCAAGTTAGAACATTTAGCGCAAACCCTGCCCTTATGGGATTTTAACATTGCCCACTTTACTATACAAGACCCTTAAACTTATAATTGAATTCGCATCTCGTATCGCGATAGATTCCTTAGAAGTCTTGTTTTGGATAATTTTAAATTACAACTGCACCCACACTTATACACACTAAAATATTTTGCTAACTTGTATTGCACGAATTAACCGAGCTTTTATTAATGACTTATTTACCAATGTAAATATCAAAACCACTGTCCATGTAAAAAGAACAGATATTAGACCATATTTATGCGAGGAAAATGAACAACTCTAAAAACTTATACGCTGGAATGGAAAGGAAACCGTTGGTAGAACTCTAAACTCTAAAAGGGCTGCTAACTAAGTCTTAAAGTTAGTTATTCTGAATTTTCTGGAATTGTCTCAGCCTCAGTAAAAGTGGCAAGTTCCACCTCCCGTTCTTTAATCTTCTTGCGAATCTCACCGGGTTTCATGGTACTCACTGAAAAATTGTCCCGAATATAAAATCGAAGGAGATCTTTCCGGCTATTTTCTGGAGCGCTGTCGATTCCAATCCGCGTCGCCTCCACAATGGACAATGCGTCATCATGGTAGAGTGGGTCATCGTTTTCTTCGAGCCAAAGGTCATCGCTTGTAATTAGATCAAGCTGATCATGGCTGTCTTTACGAATGTCAAAGGCTTTACAGAGTTTTCCGGGTCCATTGCAGAGCTCATGAAGTCGCAATGCTTTCTTTGGCTTTAATTTTGATTCATTTTCATCGAGTTCTTGAGCTATTTCAGGTTCAGCTTCGTTAGCATTGCTACGCCGACCACGACCTCGGCTTGACGCTGCTAGTGGGGATGGGGGTTCGGCGGTTTTTTTCTTCTTACGTTGATTACGGAATTGATGCATTGAGTCATAGTTTTCTTTGGGCTCAATGGCACGGATGAGGCTAGCAGACCCGTCCCCTTGATTGAGATTAATAAATCAAACGGTTAGGCCTTAATTAGTTCTAATTGTTTACAATTAATGACATGTTCAAACCATGATTTATTCCAACATATGCGGCTGCTCTTATTTGCTCTAATTAGCGCATCGTATATTTATTTCAATGTTCGGCAATATGGATTATAATAATTTATGCTGATAGAACGGCGTTTAAGCTTAATTATTGCATCCGGCTGTGCGTTTCGGGGGCTTTAGCGACAAGGCTTTACATTTGTACATTTTAAAACAATTACTTTCTGCCAAGCACAAGCTATATGCATGCTTATTCGCAATTTAATTACCTTTGGCAGAAATATTCATCATATTAAAAACACCGTAGGTCATGTACACCCAGGTAGTTCCTGGATCCATGAATAAACCCGTATTCTTCTCCGTCTGCTTGGTAATAAAACAATGCACCTTGACCTCTTCAGCTTCAACTGACCCGGGATAAGCTTCTGTCTCGACAATTGTTCCACGAATAATATCTCCATTTTCCAGTCTCCGAGCCATGACCTTTCCAAGCAGTGCCCGACTAAGGTCAATGCTACCTTTATCGAAGAAGGCGGTTCCGAGGCGGTTGACACCATTACTGGCTGCCGTGGCCACACTTTGCGCTAACTTCCGTTTCATTTTTTAATCGTTGAAATTAAAGTAAAATTCAATATAAAAAAAAATTGGAAAAATTAGGAAACTTTGCACAAATAATGTTTTGCACACGTTTTTCGCATTGGCGCTACACGTGGAGTTTGAGCGTCTCACCTGAGATTTTCGCCAACCTTGCGGCGACGCATCGAACTTTTTAAAACATTAGCGATTCCCGTAATCATGCAAAATTTCGCAGATCTTTTCAGAATTTCCATCTTGCAAGGAACCGAAATTTCATAAAACATCCTTAAAATATTACACATAAATAATTTTAGCGTCGATTCTACGCATATTTCTTTTCCTCATAAAATTCGACGCTAATAATATGCTTGTGATAAATAAAATATAATGACTAATACTTCGTCCTTGAAACCCTAATAAAAAGCTAGGTATATTTATTTTTATATCTTACCAGATATGATTTTAATTTCGACATTGAAATTCAACCTTTTAGCACCTCCCACTCATGAACAGACACCCTTTATATAATTTCCTCTGAATATGTTTTGTACATAGTTATTATCTGAAGGTCTCCGAGCTTTTATTGTACCTTGTTGTACGTCTCTACCTGGTTTTATTGTTCTGAATTCATGCATTAGTAGGAGGAATACATATTATATTTTATGGGTAGCTATTTTAATAAGTGCGAAAGCTGACGACTCTCCCAGCTATAAATAATAGGTAGCCATGGAGAGTAATAAAATAAAATTAAACCTAGAGACCCAGCGGAGCAGCAGATAGATTCGGGGTTCCTTGTAGTATTTCCAGAGACTCAAAGTTATAATACGGAGAGTCGTTTGGTATAGTTATTACTTTATTACGACTCTCCTTCATATTTATTTTTATGAATATAATGACTTGGCATTTCACTCCATATTATTGCTCGAGGCGAGGAAGGGAGGACTCATGAAGAATAAAATAAAATAGTAATAATACATAAAAGTGAATTGACGCCATTGGGAATTTTCGGCGTTGTTGGGCAAAGATATACCGATAGAAAATATATTTTTTATATTGAGTGTAAGCTGGAATCTTGATGTTCTTATTTGGAATAATGCTAATGATAGTTCCTTCATATATGTAGCTAACTTATTTTGAATTGGACAATCGAAGGTTCTTCTGTATGAAAATTTAAAGTACATAATATATGTAGGATACAGAGATTTTGAACATCTCTGTAATTCTAGCACACAACAGGATTGAACGAACGGAATTATTAACAAATTTTAGTAGTGCTTGTTTAGCGTAATTTTTGCTTTTAAATTTTGAGTTTATGTATAAATCCATGATGAATCCGCACGCCATGATTGAATCTATGTACTAATTAAGGATTTTGCGTACGGTTTTCTGGCTGAAATTTAATAAATAATGGTAAGGAAAATTCTGGTATAGAAGTTATAATACCTTTTATTGCCAATTTTGCCGTTTTATTTTTCTTAGAAAATGATATAAATTTATGAATGGTAAAAGCCATTACATTTTAATACGTTCAAAATACGTACTTTAAACTTTAAACCTTTGTTCGGTCTGCTGCCCGATACGTACGCTCCAGGTACTAATTTAATACAACTATTACTATTACAGATCACAAATCAGAACTCAGAACTGTATTGTCTAGTGATACGGTGAACGTTCCTTTTTGGTATTCGCCCAAGTTCTGTTTGTCCTCTTTGGCGTATATTCGCCAGATGCGAATTGGCCCCAAAAGCCTTAAAATTTCGCCTAAAATTGGTGAAAGTAAGCTCTAAAAGTAATGAATATTCGCCTAATATACACCCACCCGAGCTTCGTTTCGGGCTAATATTCGTCTTTGACCTAAATAATCCGATTTTTCTGCCGAATATTGGTATGGGAAAATATTGACGAATATTTCTATACGACGGCAGATCAAGAAAATATAAAATCCGAATACTGCGGTCGCGGTCGAATGTCGAGTATTACTGGTGAGTGCTGAGGGTGTGTTTTCGTAGGCGATGCTTTCCACGCTCCAGGTTCGGAGATTTCTCTGATGCTTGGTGCTGGTGCTTCACCAGGGTTCTATTCTAATAACTCCGCCGATAAAGGGAAGTGATTTGCATCACTTTAGACTATAAATTGAAAAAAAGAGAAGAGTACGTGAAAGGGAAGGGAAAAGCACGTTAAATGACCGACTCTAAACGTAGCATAACTCCGCCGAAGTAATAATAGTTGTAATAAAAAACCTCCATTATTTCTTAGTATGCATATAATCTGCGCTATGATATATATTACGTTGCTATATATAATATTACCAAAAGTTTGTATTAATTTAACCATTCCACGAAGCTATAGAGCTAAAGCTTCATTTTAGTGCCAGATTTTCCCAGTTTGGAATCTTAATTACAGGAGCGGTTTATTTTATACATGGAAAGGTAATAATGTGCTAGCAGCTCGGTATTGCGTCGTAGTCGTCAAGCAACTATTTCTGCATTATGCGATTTGCGATATTAGAAATTGGCACTTTGGTAAACGTACTTTAAGCATAGCCTGAAGTCTATGCTTAAAGAATAGCGCGTTATTTTAAAGGTTTCCAGCAGGGTCATTGACCCTCCTGTCTTAGCCCGTAGTAAAATTCGCAATACTTGGGAAGTATTTCAAAGATTTTAAATGTACATAAGTATTAACACAAGTATTAATTTTTATTTATTACGCTCGTGTACTAATTCATTCTCTTGCAGCTTGAGTTTTCATTTTGTTTGTAATTCTATGCGTCTGCGAAATCAGTAAAATTTAATACTATGTGGTTCGTGCAAATAATAAAATTGCAGATAATTTTTATTTGTATTTTGTATTGTGTATTGATTTCAATGTATGGCCGCAAGCCACAAAATTGAGCATATTATCTCCGTTTCGATGTAATTCGACACGAATTTTTAGACAAAATAAACTTCAACATACTTAGATTAACATTTTTGTAAAGATGAGTACTATCTAGACCTGTATTCTACATCATCTGTCTGTTCCGCGTGTATATAATTATATAAATAGAATAGATTATTTCCCTTTTGTTTTTTATAATATATTTTTTTGTCTTTATTTTATTTTTAACATCCAGCTCTTGCTCTCCTGTGGTTTCAGCCGGGGAATTGGCTCCAATTTTCCATGTTCAATCTTTCATAACGTAAACATTAAAACTTTGAAAGCCTCATGTTTTTTATATAAATGTAAGACCCTCCGCCGTAATGATAAAATAAAAATATGTTCAATGTAGGTCTAATGACTGGATGTAATAATAACTGTGTAATGTAGATGCGGTACAGAGAAAGAATATGCGATGCGATGGCAGATGAGATGAAAGGGAAGAATTTATTATTATTTCACGAGCTATATACAAAATAGACAAAATAATATAAACGGGAAAAAAGAAGCCGACGCCTCTCGTTCTACCGTCGTCAGCTGGACTTGATTATGCCTGTATTTCGTATTAAAATAGGGGAGAGCGTTGAAAATACATAGAGCTCACCAAATAGACACTAAAGTCGTGGAAATGAAAATTATAAAATTCAAACGAGATTACAGAGATTACTAAAGTCAGGCTACCCGGGTAGTTTTGTTTGTGGAAGTTGGAGAGAATTTTTGGAATAGAGCCAAACAAGGTAGGATGAAAACGAACGTGCAAGATGCATTGCAAACGCGTTAGCGTTACACACGCGGAATGTCAGATGAATACAGTATTTACTGTTTATGTATGTATAAGGTATATCCAAATGTTTTATAAGTTATATATAAGTTGTAGCGCTTATTCATTATATTATTCGAGTTCGGATCTTCCATCTTTACATTTACTATTGAAAGCAAAAGGCTTTGACGCCAGGCTAAAAATGGAATTCTTCTTCGGGAGATGAACGATGTTTAAGATTTTTTTTATTAAGCTAAACGAATTCAAGATGTTTGGAATATAATTTGAATCCTAGACTACTATGAAGCCCAAATCCGAGGTAATTCGTATTGGAAGGTTTTGGATAGCTATAGGTTTAGTACTAGGTACCCTTTGCTTGACGCTAATAAAGGCTAAGCAAAATGCATCTAAGGACGCTAAAAATAAGCTGGTAGTAGCTACAGTTGAAATACTTGAGGTTCCAAGTCGCCATGTCAGAATAGAAACCCCTTAAAGTTCAAGGGGTGCTGTTAAAACTCGCTAAAGCTGTAGATGTTTGCCCAGGATGCTATACCATAACCCGCGAAAGTACAATATGTCAGGCTTGTCTCCCTCTAGGACGCTTTACCCGAAACCCGCTAAGATTCAAAAACCTCTGTGGCCAAATGCTTATTACTATAATCCCGCTTCAGTTTAAAAATTGCCTCTTAAGCCCTTAAGTACCCCTGTTTCAACGCAACTCCTAAAGAAAATCACGAATCTACCTCATTAGACCCCATAAATTCTTCCTATAACTAATTTCCAAAGGATCTTGCGGACATGAACCCTTGAAAACCTGATTACAAATTATAATGATTAGCGTTGTATGTTCTTCAGTACCCCTCGAAGCGTCATTCTTGCTTCACAGTATCACAGTGCACACCGAACTCCTCCAGGGTCCTTTCAGCACCTTCCTCATTACATTACCATTACAGTGGCATTACTCAAGCTACAATTGCATTGAATCGAGCATCAACCTAAAAACCACATCCCAAAAAAGCCCAAACAATAGAACCTGCTAAGCCGAAGCTTCAGCCAAAGCCAAAAATTCAACATTACGACTTCAACCCCTTCTTCATACGGCCTGGATAACAACCTCCCACCTAATAACACTGTATGCTCCCCCTCCTCACTACTGCTGGAAGGTACATACAGAAAAAGAATTAGACAAAAAACATTAGTTTTTAGAACAGTAACAGTAACACAGAGTACACAGACGCACGAGCTGTTGGAGGGATGCAGCAGCGGAAAGAGAAAAGCTAGGCTACCCGGGTTTCCAGAACTTTTTGTGTATATTACCCGGTGTTTTTGCACCCTGAACCACATATTCCGATTCTTGGAGTCGGCTCGTAATGGTCTCTCTTTGCCAACCTACCTTAGAACATTAAAGCCCTGGCTGGAAGAGCGAGTGTTAATCTAAATCTCTTCTAACTGCCTATAGACGCTCTCAAAACTTCTCATACAAAATATACTTACAGTTATATAGCTCGAGTTTCGGAGACTAATTTCCCCCTTTTGGATTGCATTTGACATTATAGTCTTCATAGTGTGAAAACTTTTGAGTCAAGCCGAAAATTATCAGGCGAAATAACAAAACACACCTGGAATTTGGCGATTAGCAGGGCACAGCTCTTGGCCTCCTCTGGCTTCAACCACGTGTTATTGAAAATCATTCGTGCATAGCCGATCTACGCAGTACTACACAGGTGAGTACGAAAATTATTAATTAACACGATCGAATTGGGATTTTCAAACGAACTAATTAAGCTTTTTGCAAAAATTCGAACGCGCCTAAAAGCGTCCGAATTAAATATTTGATGCATCCCTTCTGAGATCGCATACAATATCAGTAGCTAATTCCTATACATGCGACTCTAAATGCATGACACATCCTACTAAAATCTGTCGTCGTGCCATTTTTATTATTACATTTAATTTATGCTGCATCTTTTATACTTAAGCTCTAAACATTTTTAGTGGGTGTTATGTTTTTTCCGACAAGGCTGCTACCTACAGAATTTTAATAATAGCATTAAATGTTTTATAATACTGGCATTTCGAGGCCGAAGTTTAGAATAGAATTAGGTATGTTATTTATCGTTATGTTATAAAGGCTTACATTTTCAGATCTCAAAAATGTTATCTGCCGACGCCGTGCACACACGCTTCGACTATATTTATGCAATCTCCAATAGAAACTAGAGCCATATTTCTCTGACGCTTATTATTAGCTGTGAGTAAGAATATATATTTATTTACAATATAAGGGGGAAAGTATTATTTATAGAAACGGGATGCAAATGGTTTATGCATTATATCTACACCTCTGCAGATGCTGGAAAACGATGTAAGCATACGATTTTTAGTAGAATTTATTGCACGGTGATTCATGAGCTCGCTTGTACGTGTCTCTGCCTCTATTTCAGAACGTATAAATATTATGATATTATACATGCATATTATTATGTTCCTGTACGTGTGAAAGATATGGTAATGCTACTGGAAAGGGAATTGGGTTCTTAAAAAAGTTTTAGTTTACGTGTAGGTGCATATATGGAAAATTGCTACAAAAAAATGAAGCTCTGAAAATTTGTTGCCGCATATTTTCGTTAATTTTTACAATTTCAACTACCCGTTGTTTGTAGATATGGACAGATTCTTGCCTTAATCAAGCAATGGCTTTACAAAACGGTCACATTTACCGCTTACAGCGACACGCACCATGTTTTACAGCCACGACGTGTCGTTTACCGTGACTGGTTCGTCGGGTAATGAATGGCTGGCCTTGACGTGTTTTCACGCTTACAGCGACAACATGGTGCTTTTAGTTCATTCAAATGACGCCGCCGTTTTTGGTGAAACTAGCCCTAAAATATATATCCTGAGGCATGACGCTACTGTTACTGGTACTGCGGCACTATGGATAAGTCTTTTATTTGCAGGAAACTGACGCATACAGCGAAAAGGTGTTTGATAGCATACATGACATGACGCTTAAGTTTAAGTTTACAGCGACACTGAACATTTTTACTAGTATGCCACTGACTGGTATTTACAGGGACATTGCGCATTTTTTAATGGTATTCTACTGGCATTTATAGCGACACTGTCTTAACAGGAAACATAATCGTATCGTACTATGTATCTAATATATTGTATTTTATAAATCACGGAAGCCTGGGAATGCTCTCGTGATATTTCTCGATCCGAATGCCTCCAGAATTTCCACCATTTCCAGATATTTAGCCTTTATATATAATAAAACTGGGCGTGATCTGTAACAATCGAACGTTACACGTGGAGCCAGACTAATTAGTCTTAACCCATTATTTGAATAGGTATAATATCGTATGCCGCCGTAGCTGATTGACTAACTTGATTACACCCTCGGTTTCGAATTACTATTGCCTTCTCACTCTTCTCTGAAATTTTTGATTATTTTCTCCGTGCATAAAATAAACCATTTCATTTTATTCCCTGTATTTCCGTAGTACTCTCTTTTAAGTCGTTCTTTGAAGTGCTACCGTCAGAAAATCACAGCCAGCTAAAAGCACCTGAGCAAGAACTAAAAAGTAATGCCTCTTCCCATTCGGAGTCAAAATGGAAATCATAAATTTTGTCGATTAAAAGAAATTTAGTAGGCTATTTGATATTTAAAGTAGGAATAGTAAAAAATTGTTTCTGCCATGAATTTTGACGGCGTATGCAAAAAAGGGAAAATAATCAAAAAGGTTAACTTCACTTCCTGCCGTATGCAGTATTCATAAATATTTTGAATTGCAGCAGTATTTCTTGACATTTTTATTTCGGCACAGGTTACCTTGTATTTGATGTAAGCGTTTTCATAGTAGCAAAGATGCTTTTAATATGTACAGTAAATCTGTGGCTACCATTTAAACTACCCATAATTTACTCGGATTTTCAAATTCGGATTCACGTGAAAATGCACGTGTGCTCTTGTTTTATCTGTCCAAACAAATCTGTAGGTAAGTCGCAAAATGTTACGTTATTTTCTATTCTATAATAATTTACCAAAGAAGGAAATGGGGAATAAAATTTTATTCTTGGTCCTGGAAG
>VNWX01002449.1:0-12106 GCA_009869905.1 Ceratophysella communis | reverse complement strand
CCTAGTGCTTCCAACATCTAAGAGAATTCTTGAGAGCGCGTCATGCCAATTCTAATTTGACCTTTTCAAAAAGAAACGACTTGAAGACCAACCATTTTGGCCAGTAGAGCGGTAAGAATATATTTACGGTTTTGACATGGCGGATTAAATTCTAATCATTTTTTACACTCAAGTTAAGTCCTGCTGAAATGAGCAAAAGCTCTTGCACTGGTCAGACTGTTAGTGCTGATGGGAAAGCTTTAACGATCGGGTTTATCGAAATTAACCAAGTCCAGCTTATCATGTAACATGTTTTCCGCATCATTAACACACGTGACTTGCTGAAAATTTTATTTTTGATGGCTTAAGGTGGACTTTTTAGGTTGTACTCGCAAACCTCACAGTTCTGTACATATGGTGAACTCTAGGCAATTAAAGGCGAACCAGTAAATAAATAAAAATTGCTGAGATTTGCAAGCAGTTTATGGTTAAATCATGTATCGCATCTTGAAATTTCCCTGGGGCAATGCGGCGAGTATAGAAATTACACAAATTTAAGGTAAAGCCGAATTATTAATAATTTTGAACTTCAGGACGATTCTACCGAATGCCAACAAAATCGAAATTATCAGGGCATCAGGCATCAGGGTTACGAGCGCTTGACTTCTCAGGTGTACAATATACCTTACTTTAACCATACTCCCCAGCCCGTCTGATTTGAGGAAAGTTTTGGGCATTCGCAGGCACCATATTTTTGCTTGTACTATCTGTTTTCATTCATCATACCATATGTAGCATGCTTTTAAGTTTACAAGACGCGTATTCACCAAAAGTAATCATCAAAGTAAAAGCAGTTAAGTACCCGTGTAGTCGTAAAGTTATATTAGGAGGACTTTTACGGCAGAAAAGCGTTGTGCTGGACGTCGTATTTTCTCAAAAGTAGAATCCGAAGTGCTTTTAGGTTTACAAGACGCGTATTCACCAAAAGTAATCATCAAAGTAAAAGCAGTTAAGTACCCGTGTAGTCGTAAAGTTATATTAGGAGGACTTTTACGGCAGAAAAGCGTTGTGTTGTACGTCGTATTTTCTCAAAAGTAGAATCCGAAGCATGTTTTGATCTAACGCTGTGATAAATAAGCGTTTTATATTTCTATTGATCGTAGTACTCATAAAAGCAAATCTAACGTCAGAGACTTATAGATGAAGATGCAGTGATAGGTAGACCTAACTACCTACCTATTTATTTCCAGGGCTCTTTTTAAAAGAAACGACGTAGTTACCACGTTATTTGAATATTTTTATGAGGCTTGTTGACTTAAAAACCTAATTTCAAGCGGGTTTTCAAGCGTGAGATTCGGCGTAAAGATTATATTGCTGGGATACTTACGAATTCGTACGGATAAATAGACATGCTTGCTAACATAAGCCCGATCTGGTCTAAAAACTAAAACTTACGCTAATAATGGTTGAAACGAATTTGGAATTTAGAGTCCGTTGTATTGTATTTCCTACCTCGTTTTCAAGTGATCTCATTAGACACACTCGTAATTTTCTCTGATGGCTTGGAAATTCCAGCACGGAATCCGGAAAGAATTAAACTGAATTAGAGTGGGAGTCTTGCTGTGCATACAAATCGAAAAGGCAGAAGGCGTAAGGATTGGATACTGAACAAAAGTTTCATCAATTACTTCCGTGCTTCTAGGATACACGTATGACGCAAATGTTTAGTACCTGCCGTCAAACCCCAATGTTTGCTCGACCTAGGTTCATAGTTCTAGTCAAAAATTTGTTCGCAATAAGATACTTTATTTGATTCTTTAATGAACTCAATAATATTATATTAAGTTAAGAAAGCAAATGAGCTTTATTTGATGTCGTAGATACAGTGCTTCATAGTACTTAATTTCATATCTAGCAAATTTTTATTACAATTTTTTGGGGAGGTTGTGTACGTATTAATTTTTTGTACAGCTTGCATCACTTTGCCCTACAATATCCTATTTGAAACCTGACAAAATTGATGACGACACGTATAGTTTTTCAGTAATGCTAAAAAAATCATCTTAAAAAATACTTATTTTAAATATGCTTCCGTTTTAAAATTTTCAATAAATTTTTTGTTACGAAAATTACAATTCTTTATAAAATTCTATGTTCTACTTTCTTTGAAAAAAGTGTTTTCGATAAAAAATTAACAAATAGGCTTGATTATTTTGATTGCTAGATGATTTCTTGTATTCGTCTAGTTCGGTATCCACGTGTGAAAGCGTCACAAAGCTCAGTAAAAATTTGAAAAAAATCTAACCAATCATGCTGTCCTAGAGCTCAGTTTAAGGTTCCAAGACTTCAGTACTGTTGGATTCACCCTGTATATATATCCTCTTTAAACGACTACTAATTTCAGGTCGTTTGAAAAGCAATAAAACGCTTATTTCTAGCCTGACTCAAGGCAATGCATCACATTTATCTACAGGTCTAGTTTTATTACATATATGGAAATCAATCGTGCAGAACTGTGCTCCGGGATACTGTAGAAAATATTTGAGCCCTGCTAGACTCAAAAACGACAAGTCTACTTTTAGAGCATATGCTCAACATGTAATGAAATCCTAAAACAAAGTACGTGTCTCAAATGTTTTATTTTATATGCTAGACTTGATTACCATTTAATTTGTATTGCGTGTGTTCTTCGGAAACGTGGAAGGCATGCACCAGAAAATGTCATTTACATAAAAAGTGTCATAAAAGAACGGAAAAGCCTGGAGCTGGAGCATGTTGCTGTCGATTTCGATTATTATCTGTCGCGCTCTATGCAGGAACAAGGACAAGGTTATCTCTTATTAGCGAAATATACATTTATTACTCCTAAAATTGGGCCCTAAAATGATAATGCTATTCCGAGTTTGACGTACACTCATGTACCTAACAACGTTGTTTCTCAGCCTAGAACAAACACTAAACATGGCAGTTAACACATAGCACATTATGGGGGTATTATGCTCCAGTTTCGGGTAAATTCTTACGTTCATCACGAACACGTTGAGCAAAATGCTGAAGCGGGTATACGACTCAAGTGGGGATCCAATTTAAACACCATTTCGAAATAAGAGGGCTTAAAGTGTCTACTGTAGTTCCATTTCGCCTAGTTTCACACTTTGTATATAAGAATATATAGTCAAGCCACTACAAAGCAGAGTGAGAGCTATTTATAACAGTAAAGACAGACAGTATCGCTCCGAGATCGGCTTGGCATTTTGGCGTCAGTCAATTATTCCGGCTGACGCTGTCTCGTTTCCTGGTATCGCTCATTTCAGATCTAATCAGGCGAGAAATACCTGAATAATGGGCTCATAATTAAAGGCTAGGTTATGAAATACCTCGTTTGGAAATATAGGAAACTGCTTTTGATCAAATAAATTGATATTTGCATGAATCTTTGTTCCAATCAAAATTATTTCATTGCATTTCAAATGGCTTCGTTTAATTATTTTTTTCTGAATGCCTTAACAATTTTTCGGGTAAAAATTTTAGAGGAAAAATGATGATTTTACTGGCTCTCAGTTTTACGATTAAGATGTCCACTGTATGCCTTACATCAACCATTAAATTTTACCTATAAATTATCGCAATTTGTCCTGACACTGTTATGCTTTTACCCAAAATTGGCAATTTACGACTGAATTATTAGTGAAATTTTTAGGGACTTCACGTTCAACGCCACTTAGTTTTGCAGTTAAACTTAAAATTCATCGTCTTAAAGCAAATATGTGACAGTTTAAATGACATCTTCCACGAGCCATTACTTGTGTGTCGAAAAAATGTCTAAGAATACTCCAATGTTGTTGTTTTGCCGTCGCCGTGTTTTCTTTCGAACGTGTGAAATTCGAGGCGTGCCAACTGACGAGGTTAGAAGTTTTGAAGCTTCCGTAAACTGTAAACTGGGCTACTGTGTTTTAGCTCGAGTGTGATACCTTTGGCAGATTATAAATACGCTTTTGAGAGTCATGGAGCCGTGTCATTTCCAATATGTATACACCTCTACCAAGGAACTATCATCATCTCTTCGTCTACCGTCTTCAGCCCTTCTTCTACGCTTCGCTTTCCTATTGATTGAGCAAAATTTTTGGTACACTAGAATCTTTGAAGATTGGATTGGAAACTTCGAACTCTTCCAGCAGCAGCAGCCTTTTGGTCTTTGGGTTCGATGACAGTTCGTAGCGGGACAAGAATTTAGTAGATAATGTTTCAGAGAGACCACACCATGCTCAACAGTTTGCCCACTCGGACATGTAACCTTAAATTAGGATTAACCCGGCCCGAATTTTTTACACAAAAACGCCTCTCAATCTCAACAGAAATAATTTAAGTTCGCCTGTACTTGTTTAACTAGCCTTTTAAATAGAAGGAATCCCTAAAATACTGCGAAGGTTTAATACTATTATTATTATTATTATCTGCGTAGCATTAACGTTTTTGCAGAAGTGTTGAAAGATTTTAATATACAACCGGGCAGAAGTTATTAGGCTTATTTCGAGCTAATAACTTAGTTATCAAGCTCGTTATATAATGCTTACCTACCTACTCGTTTGAATTAAGAACCGGTTTCTACGCATGGCCTTGTGCCTTGGACAACATGCCATACAGCCTCATTTCAGTTCCTGTATTCTTGTTTCCCTAATTAGACCGCAATTATATTTTTATTGTGTGCTCGATAATTATTTTGATATTAGCCCGGCCTAAGGGTAAAGCGAATCGATCCAAAGTGCGATCCATTTAGTGGTTGAACTACAGGTTGCCTGTGATCGTGGATAATAATTTGCAATTAAATTTTTACTAATACCCAGTTCAATTTCAAGCGTCTACCAAAAGCTAGATTGTGCAAGTAAGTAGCGATAGTATTTTCAAATAAAAATACAGTCCACCAAATATATTAAAATTTTAAACAGCTGAACTTTTGTACAGAAAGCTTAAAAAGGAGGCGTGAGATCCGATTTTGTAATTCTACTTTAGATTTTAACTAGTTTTTGAGAAGATATATTGTAGTTGTAATGAGTTATTTGTATTAAGAATTGTCATGATACCCTGATTCGGGTAACTCCCGTACATCTGCAGTGCAAAACCCGTTCGAGCCGTTAGTGTGTCACGCCGTCGTGAGTCCCCGTGCAAAAAGCAGCATAGGCCGCAGAGGGAGGGTTGGTTTGGGAGCTGGCTGGCAGACAGTCGGATGCCGAGATTGGCACGGGCATGTTCAGAGCTCCAACTTCCAACCCGTCGCCCGAGCCCCCAGCCACCGCTCATCCACTTATCTAGTGACAATAGCTAAACTCTCTAGCATTGTTCCAAAAAATTAACTTTGCCCCGAGTTGACCTGACATTCACCTACATTGACAATGGACGAGGACTACTTCTTCCCTAGTTCGAGTCCTCTGCCGTTCGGCCTGAACTGCTCGTGGCCGATGCTGGACGGAGTGGCCACTAATTGCAGTGACAGTAGTAGTTCTACGGAGGACTCTGCCGTGGGCACGGCGGGTATCATCATTGGCCTCATCCTAGCCCTCATTATCCTCGCTACCATTATCGGTAAGAAATGAAGCTGCTTCTCTCTCTGCTCACTGCTCAGTTGGCTGTTCAGCCCTGCTTACAATTTCCAATACAATAGTCTGTGTGCGGGGCGAAAAAAGAAGTTTGTGGAGGAGAGGCTGCTCTGGCTGGAGCCCATAAATCACTCAAGCTCTTTTCCTATCCTCTCGCTTCCTCATTTGCAATACACTGCAGATCTTGTGGAACTCAGAGCTATTCTTCACAGTTCGATTGTCTTCTCTTTCTGTTTTAATGGACTCCGCTCTGGCTTTTTTTAATAGGACCAATGCTTTTGGCCACGGAAAAGTACACTTTCTCTTTTCGAGAGCAAATACTCGGGGTTTNTGTCTTCTCTTTCTGTTTTAATGGACTCCGCTCTGGCTTTTTTTAATAGGACCAATGCTTTTGGCCACGGAAAAGTACACTTTCTCTTTTCGAGAGCAAATACTCGGGGTTTCGAGGATGGATTGTTTGGCGAAAGCATACTTTCTCTCGGGCGAGCATATCTCCTCTAATACAAAGCTCCTATATGTGGTTTTAAAGGGGTGGGGTGATTGGGAAAAACTGCGCCTTTTCGGATCAACGCAAATATACTCTTCTCTCAAAAATGAAGGACTCATTTTAGCTTTTATATCAAAATAGAAATGCTCTTTTAATTCCGGAGAAAGCCGTATATTTTGGTTTAAGAAGAATATTTAGAGACATAATTCAAAATATTTGATTTTTTATTCCGCACGTAATTTTACGCCTTTCTTACGTTTTTAAATTTTTTTTACATTGACATGCCCTGCACTTAAGCGAACATTTGCTTTATCTAAAATGGCTAATGACAGAATATGTAGAGCAACCAAGTTATTGCCTAACGCTAACGAGGCTTTATAAATTTAAATTAATAAAATTATCGGGTTTTTAATGAAAATGAAGCCTCCAGTAGTATGATTAATCCGAACCCCAGGAAGATAAGTACGTGCGTGCTTAAATAGAAAGTGTGCTTTCACCGCCATTTATTGTTCCATCCACAGCTGAAGTGTGTTTTCTTAGGATAATCAAGTTCTTTGTCTTAGAAAGTGCAAATATTCTTAACCTGATTCGAGGTTTGAGTAGTCGATGAATTTTCGCTTAACATGGTTATAGTAGTCTAGCTTATACTCACTCTGTTCTACTCCATATTCTTGGGTTTAGAAACATTTATTTTAAATGCCAATTTCCCTGTAACCCATTTTTCCTTTTTGTCTCGACAGGCAAGTTCTGTTTAGAAATAGAATTGCCCACAAAATGAGTTAGACTCCATGTATTCGCCTTTTTCAGCATGTTATCTCTGTTTTTTGGTGTGTGCTTCCAATTCCCCGGCCTGTACTCGTACAATGTCACATTATTTCTATTGTGGAGTAATTTGGGAATTTACGGTTGAGAAAATGTTGTGGATTCCAATTGTGGGCATTTTCTTGAGCCCTGCGTTTCTTTTGTTTCATTCATTGGAACGACAGAGCGGATAATGGACCTTTCCTGCTTTCACTCCTCCCTTCTTTTATAGACCCTTCATTTAATTTACTGAGTACTTTCTCTGCCGTATGGGATTCACAAAACAACTTTTATTTTATGGACGCTTTCTCAGAAAGCCGCATTGTTTTTCGGAGGTTTTACGTGCAAGAGAGCCAACTTGTCGGCAGCCAGGTCAGTCGAGCCGCCTTGGGACAACACCACGTTTCCACACTGAGCTTAACTAGTTTACGAGTTGACTGTCAGTGCAGTGGTTCTGGCCGGGCCGGGTAATTAAGCTAAAATTTCAAGGGTTCTGCTCAGCGAGTCTCATTTGTTTTAGTGGACTGCTCTTTTACGGGACATTTCTGTTTAGACCAGGGTTGCAAATTGCCGAGGATACCCATGTCTGGCATTCTAATTCAGCGAAACGTGGGCGGCATTTTATCCAAAGCAACCCTGCGCCTTTATACGCTCGCATAGGTCTCTTAGACTACAATCATTTTCAGTAGCTACGTCGAACAATTCCCTGTGCCACAATTGTATTGCAGCAGCATCATAAAATGAACGTAGTTTACCTTGAATTTGGTTTACCTTTAGCCTACTGAGGTAACTACAGGCCTTGAACTCTTGTCAAGGCAAGAAGCTTAGAAATCAATTCTGGGCTGCCATGTCCAGCCCAAACTTCCTGCTCAAAATGGTATGGTCTCAAATATAATATGATTATAGTTGAGCTCCCAATACCTCGGCGGTATTATATCCTCAATTATTAAATTATAGTAAGAGTCCGGGGTGAAAGTAGAAAGTTGTGTTGGGCGGAGAAAGTCCAGCAAAAGTGTTTTATCCGGAGCTCTCGGTATCTCTGATAAGTATTTCTTGATCCAACTTCCCAACAAATGTTCTCTTCTGTCGGCCTCCTCAGTGTAAATTATATATTGGACTTGCTACATGATTCTTGTTGTTGTTTTTGGTTGTGTAGCCTTTAAGGTGCTGCTGGGAAGGTTTTTCGTTAAGGCCAAAAGATGATTCAATTTAAAGATAAACTGATAATAATAATATGGAACGATTATTAGGAAACGACTTGGATAGATGTGTGCAGTGTCAAAATTGCTACAAGCTCCAGCACTGTCGTTATTAAAACGTTTATTCAAGTGCCTATACATTGGTCGAAATTATCAGTATTTTCGGCATTCAGGTCGATTTTGATTTTAAAAAGCTGAATTGCCTCATGTTTACCGTTTTTAAGAATATGGAAACCCTTTTAAGCTATTCGCTGTATTCGATAGAATAAATCTGGGATTCATATAGCCCTTTATTTTTCGATGATCTCTACCAACTGTCGCAAGCTCAATTGTCGATTCACTGTAAGAAAATGGCCAGGTGGCGGCTGTTCTGTTGGCATTGTTGTTGTGTACAGTGAAAGACTGGGATTTTGAAGTGATAGTGCCCCCGTGCTGAGTGTATTTCAATTTTTGTCTACACCAAGAGATACGGCGGGAGGGTAATGCCAGCACATTATGTAAATGTAATATACTAGATTTGAATTCAGCTCTTCTCTTATGGCGGAGTCCATGTACGGCCTGGTGGTGCTCCAAGGCATGAGGCATGGAGAAAGTTGTTGTTTTTACTATTATTACATTACTGTGGTAAATGGACCGGGAGCTAAATACACTACTTTCGACTCTGAAATTTCGTAACTTGAACCCCAACCACCCGTCATTACAACACTTGTACACGGACAGAGTAATGAGAACTGTACATGCAGAGAGCCTGGAAAAAAGTTTTAAAGACTACAGAGAGTACACGGAAACGTATCGAGCTTAGAGAAAACTATACTTTTTACTCATACGTGAGCTTCATGTTTGCGTACGTGATCTACCGGGAGCAAATCTTGTCATATTTATATAGAAAATATACATTTTCAAACAAAATCCCGGTTTTTCAAGCTTAGGCTAGGCTGCATAGACGCTCTGTTACCCTTAAGCTATTTCAAATTTAGAACACCATAAAAACGCTCAGCTTGAGATCAAATTCTCGTTGATCGCAGAAGGTAACCCTACAATTCAAAAGGCATAGAGAAATTTTGGATTTTTCTGTTTTCTGAGGCAAACTTTATTCGAGGATTTACCCAAGATAGTACTAATACGACCATTGTGTGCTGGCCGGGATTTAGACCGGTTTTTAGCGTATATGTTGTAGCCTGTTTGCGTAACCGTGCAATGTGCATGGTCCAGCCTGTTAGTTTAGCACGTGTTGAATAGACCCATAGGCCCACGGCTAAGACGTCAAACGCTGCTGCATATTCAATTAAATATTAACGGAATTACTGTTAAGAAAATAATGCTGTTTTGCTCATAATTATTTTACGTCTAGCGTTCATCTGGTATTTTGAACAAATTTATCTTAATTACCGTGAATTTAGATTCAAACATTTTAATTAAAACATCTTCAAGGAAACTTGAATGAGAAGAAACGGAATAATATTTTAATTAGGATAGAAGCCCTGGTTATTACACTATTTCTTGGATAAATAAGTTATAAATTTGGCTGCTCGTTTGCGAATTGTGTATCACATTACAGGCGTAAACTACAACATAGATTTGCGTTCAACCATACATGAATTCTGCATTCAGGATTCGAAAACTATCCTGAAATATTCATAGTAGGATTTGAGTGAAAGTACACAAACACATTGTGTTGTATAGGTCTTATTTATTCAGCATACAGTTTGAATGGTCAACAGCCATAGGAAAACAGGAAGTTGTTACTAGAACTAGAAATTGAATTTTAGAGGAAGGCATGCAAAAAAAAAGGAAAATAATTTCAGTGTATGTAGTTGGCAGAGCTTAGAGCAAGTCTTGATCGGAAATGAAGAAATATCGGCAAGCAGCACTGAACATGCGAAAATACAGAGAATCAAATGTTTCCGGTTCAAAATAACGGAGTTACCTATGTGATTCGAATTATTTGCATGCAAAGGGAAAACGGCGTTTTATATTTAATCGGATGTTTGCGTATTTTGAATTGCCGAGTATTTTTCATGAAACTCTTGCGCAGGATTATTCCTGGCAAATCTGGAATCCTGTATTTTTCCATACATTTTTTACTTAACAGTAAGATTTTGCATTATGTCAAATTTTTTCAAAATTTTTGAAACTTGTACTTTCTTAAGATTTTGAGAATTTTAAAAAAATTCAAATATTTTTCAAAGTGTTTTTTTATTTTTTAAGCAAAATATATCATTGCTGTGCTTTCAACTTTCGGCTCGCATTTTTCAAAACATTAGCAATGCAATAAGTAAAGCATAATATTTTTGTATTTTCAAATCCAAGCATTAGTTTAAATTATGTTTACCCTAAAACTTTTCATTAGCGAATCTTGGCGAGTTTCCATTTACAATGAAAGGCGTGATTTGAGATTTTCTGGAGCGCATTAACGAGCTCTTGCCTGTCATTCTATTTCTTTGTACAATCAAAGTGTTGATCTATTTTCTCCATTTCGTCGCGTTTCCTGTTGACGATGGTAGAAGAGAAACTGATTGAACAGCGTCGTTGCCATTGGACCGGTGTGTTTTAATTAAACGGTTATGTCAGTGCCTGCGCCTAACGAGTCATAACGTTATTGACTTTTCCTTTGACTCGAGTTCAGAAAAGCAGGAAGAGCGACACGAACACGAGACGAGAGGAGAGAGCTGGGATAAGAATGAGAGAAGAGATTATTACATTTCTGCTCTCTTGAATTCAATTGAAGGAGTGAGGACGCCTCGTTTTTGAACCTTGTTTGTCATCAAGGGTCTCACTCAATGTCTTAATCTTCTTCTCAACTCTCAATATAATCCCGGCATTCCAGTTCACACTCCATTGCACCCCATCATCTCGTTCCCAAGGAAATTTCCGCCCTTTCCACACACGACTTTTATGACTCGTCTCTGCTCCTTGCTCCTGTCGGCCTTCAGTCGCCTTAAGCTTGTCTGTATTAACATTATCCCGCACTTATCTTTAGTAGTACGCCCTACACACCCAATCTAATGCCAATAATCTTGGCAGTTTGGAATGCTCGCGCGTGGGACTATGAGCGATTTCTTAGTATTTCAAAATCATTCTCAGTTCTCCAATAAGCTGTTCCAGACGCTTTCTTTCTTTGCAAGGATCTTCAGTAGCAGCGTCTTCGGGATTATTTTTGAAAAGGTCTGGCTTATTTGGGATCAGAATCAGATACCTCTAAATTCGGAATAATGAAACGCGTAGGATTATATTTAACGTTTATTTGTTTCTTAGTAATACAAAGTTATCCGTAATTTGCGCTATTTTGCAAATTTTTATGAGCCTATCAGTAAAAAAATCCTTGCTAATAACATCTAAGATTACTTTTACTACTAGTGCTAGCGGAGACGCCGTAATCTTTAAGTTTTACATTTATATTACACGCGTTTGATGAGATAATTAGCCAAAATCTAGTATTATGTTAACATCTGCATTGAAATAGCTGATGTTTTTGCAAGCACATCATTAGCCAAAATTAGGGATTCGAATTCTAAGTTTTTTAGAACTCAATCAATTCCCGTATGAATATAAAATGTATTCCCGTACAATTTATATGCTTATTTAACAGCATATTATTTATATGTAAATTAGCAGGGTACAGTCTTTGGTATTCTAAATTCTCTAGAAATTGCTGTACGATGACTAAGCCTAGGCCAGCAATGGAATAAGGGTGCATCACGTTTTTTTTCAAAATAATTCTGTTTATGTACCTTTACTTGTAGAAAGAGCGTAAGTGAGTCTTTCTTAGTAGATCATATTTCACAGATTTAGTAGTAACGTATAGCTGGGATGTTCCTCTAAGTTTTCCAGCCTTAATGTTGATTATTATTGCCAATAGCATCGAAAATTAGAGGCTTTTTGTTTTTTACATGGAAAGTTACTTCGCCAAGACACTGCGTGGGTAGGACCAGGAGGAAGGAGTTTTCTGAGAATGCCAATGAAATCTTCACTAACCCAAGCATCAGCATCCAACCAAATATCTGGTTAAAGGTAATCGATAGGAATGGCCAAAAGCCTCAGTTTGG